>BNCP01000051.1:600000-885802 GCA_019650235.1 Volvox reticuliferus
TCCTTTGTCCATGCAATTCGGTTGGCAATGTGTGCGCAGTGCTCGAAGGCTCGTTGTTTCTTTACACGCATGCCTTGAAAACTCTGTACATCCTGTACGTAGGGTCACATAGGCCAAATCGCCTCGGTGGCGTACTCGCCAAATGGGCACGCCGTGGGCTCCGGCGCCGTTGACGCGACCATTCGCCTGTGGGACGCTACCCGCGGGCAGCAAATTTCGGGCGTGCAGGTGAGCTCCCAACACAGGGGCGATGGAGCTTGCTGTCGCACTGATGGCAATAGGGCGCGGATCTATATCCGGAGTAGCGCGGATGTTTGCTACGCGATAAGCGGGTTTTACAGCAGGTGTACGCGCTCGCAACGTCTTGTAATGGGTCGACATCGCACGGCATTAATTAATAGCTCCATCTGGTCCTCGCAACGCTTTGCGTGCCGTTTCCGGTACTGACTATTTGGTTCCTATCGGCGTTTGGGTTGGGGGACTCATGCCTCAGGGTGATATGGGCAGCTTTCAGACCGTGGCCATCTCGCCCGACGACAAGTTTGTGTCCAGCAGCGCGGACGGTGAGAAGAAGGGGACAGGCGGGGGGGAATTGTTAAGGGAACAACGGACTCATGGGTCACAGGACTCCAGGGGCTGCAGCCTTGCCAAAAAGCTCTAGCTTCCCGCAAGTCCCGCCTATGAGGGGAGAATGTCACGTACTTGTTTCGATGTTCTCTATTTTCTTGGGGATTCTTGTCCAGTGGTATGTGTCTTTTAGGTCTTAAGCTGCTTAGAGGGTTGCTGATATGGTGATGCAAGTCGCGAGAATGGTATGACGTGGTGGGCTGGATCGTTCCCCTCGGCCCCCTTCTAAATGAAGCAAGGAGGCCTCTTCTGTTCTCCACTCGGCTGCCACAGATAACGTGATACGCCTTTGGGACATGAACTCGGGCGAGCAGCGGGCAGTGCTGCAGGTATGAAGCGAGGAAGGAATTGTAACTCATAGCGCGCCACCTTTTGGTTTCCAGCGTGATCTCATTTGTCGGGAGTCAATGTGGCGGTGTGTTGTGAATTGGAATGCGCCGTGCGAGTCATTTACCCTCGTCTCCTTAACTTCTGCTGTATCGATGGCTGGTGAGCTGCGCTCGAAGAGAAATGGAGGCACATACCGCCTTGCGACCGGCCTGGAACAATGACAGTGGAAGCTGTGGACTTATGAACTTATTACCATGTGCCTCTGCGTTGAAAGAGCGTTGAAAGAGCGTCCTACGCTTGTCCACGCTGCAGGGCCACACAAGCTGGATCGTTGGGATTTGTTTCGGTTTCCAGGTGAGACTGCCAGGCGCACACCATGTATCTGTTTGCCTGCCTGCGTGCCTGCCTGCCTGTCTGTCTGCTTGCGGATCCGGCTGCTTTATGTGTACGTCGGCGAAGGAATTTAGGAAACACAATCTCTCAAGCTTTTGCTCTTGCCCGATGGCATCTTTTTCGTCTATTACCGCAGGAGGATAACGACGGCGACCCACATCTCATGCTTGCCAGTTGCTCTGATGGTACGTGTTTGGCGACACCTCGGCTAGTGTGCTGCTGAGCAACAATCGGTATTCATGAGCAATGCATCTGAGGGGTTGTAGGATTTTCCGCTTTGATCTGCATTGTCTTCCGAATTGCGGTGGTTACAAAGTTGATGGTCTTGACGAGCTTTAACCTTTCAATGGTCAATGGTACATTTGTAATCTCGTTCCGCTGTGTTTTGGTGATCATGCCCTGCCTGTATCTATGATTTCGCTCGTTCACAGACTGCAGCATCCGTGTGTGGGACTGTGAGACGTCCGAATGCGTCCGGGAGCTGCGGGGCCATACTGGCAGTGTGCGCGCAGTGGCTTGGGAGAGCCTCAAGTGGAACTACATCGCCTCAGCTGGCAATGACTACACCGTGCGGCTGTGGAACGTAGCGCGAGGCTCACAGGTTGACTTGTTCAAGGGCCACACGGATGTCATCCGCGCTCTGGCCTTCAGCCCCGACGGCCTCATCTTGGCGTCCTCTGCGGAAGACACCACCATCAGGCTGTACCACGTGGGGCAGATGATCGGAAGCGAGACGGAACGACCGGAGTGGCTGCCGCTGTTGCCGGGCTCAGGCGTCGTGCTGAGGGTACGTTTGCATTCATCTTACCATCGCATCTCCGGCTGGGTGGTTGGAACGTGCCATATTTATAAGCCTTTTTACCCGTGCACCGGATGCGCTATGCGTGCCCCTAATGGGGAATACAGTTTTACCAAGATAAGGAGCGAATCATGAGGTCCAGTTCCTGTTCCTGGTCTGTCTCCTGTGTCCGTCGCCACCGTAATGTTCGGGCCTGCACCCGCTCTCCACTGCCGGTGCCTGCTTGCCCTCCGCGTGGACGCAGGGTCACACCAGCTGGGTGCTCGCACTAGCCTTCGGGCCACGCAGGGAGGCCAAGGCGGACCAGCTGCTGGTCAGTGGCTCGTGGTGAGCCCATATGGAACGTCGCCGCACGTCACGGGACCTAAACATCTAAGCACTCAACCCACCATGCGTTCAACCATTCAAATGCATTTGCGCATGCCATCTGTTCCGTGCGTTAAAGGCAGGGCAGTCGGCGGCACCGTTGAAGAGGAGCGGCGGCAGCATCTGGGGCGTGAGACCTGACTTCATGGATGATATGTGCAGTCACCACACCGATAGGGCGCTAAACCTGCTGCCCCGCACCGCCCTGTCCCGCTCCACCCCTAATTGGAACGTCATCCCTCCCTCTCTTTTCTACAGGGATCAGACCGTCCGATTATGGAACTTGCCACCCGGTGGCCACGAAAAGCCCTATTGTTTCACGACGCTATCGGGCCACACGGGACGCATCAACGGCATTTCCGTCAGCACCTTCGCCAGCTCTGGCCTGGAGGTGTGTAACCGCTGCCCTCACCCTTGGCCAATGTCTTGTAGGCCTGGCCCGTACTCAGCTTCCCAGTGCTCCCACTGCCTAATCGTGCTTTTCACGCCAGACGGTAAATGTACGCATTGCGAGCCTAGCAGGTAATTGATATCTTGTTGGCAAGGGTGCAGCGCCCGTGGGCTCCTGAGTAAGTTGGGTCCGTTGCGTTCCCCGCCCCGGGTTGTGGGCCCCAGGTCATTGCCAGTGCCTCCAACGACTCGACCATCTGGCTGTGGAGCCACACGAACCGGACCGAGTTGCCGCCGGAGCAGCACGGCTGGGAGGTGGTGGCCAAGATCCGGGGCCACGCGGGGCATGTTAACGCTGTGGCATTCAACACCAAGGGAAACCGCCTAGCGTCAGCTTCGGAGGTGAGCCCCTTCCTCCAGTCCTGCAGGCTCGCAGTCCCTGCATGTCGCGCCGTGTTGACCCGTCCAGCTCCGGGCGACCCGCTACGTCCTTTCTATGTCATAAGCTATCTTATATGCACCTTGGGTGTATAAAAAAGAAATGCCATAGGGCCCGAGGTTCCCTTAGGACCCGAGGTTGGGTGAAGGTGGCTTTCGGAACAACCGAGTCACGATGCGGTGGGTAAGCGTGTACTAGGAATACAGCTGAACGCCTCGTATATCGTGGATTCTTTTGGTTATGATGCAGGACGAAACCGTTCGCCTGTGGGACCTGATGCCCAAGAGCACTCTGGACCGGATTGCCGTCACGCAGGCGCGGGATTTCAAGTAAGCAAGTGTATGTCGTAGGAGCTGTGCCGCCTATGCCGCGGCGGTTGTGAAAGCCCCTTCCCCCCGTGTTCTCGATATGACCTGCGATGTTTTGGACCGATATTGCTGTCATCATAGTCGGGCATCGTCTTGCTCGTTTCGTATGGGAACGCCTCCGTCCCAATAACGACGTCCTGCGCACGTTTTATCCCCAGGGGCATCCAGGGCACGATCACGGTCTTGTGCATGGCCCCTGACGGCCAGGTTCTCGCCTCCGGCAGTGACGACCACACGCTGAGGCTGTGGAGCACGCGGTCGAACCAGCAGCTGATGGTGCTGCAGGTGCAAGGAAGGGACGGGGTGTCGGGTAGGGGTCGGGTAGGCCTTCATGCAACCATTTGTGTACACGGCATCGTCCCGATGAGTCAGTCGTTCGTACCCGTGCCGGCATGCGACTCTAGCCTGCCTCGTACTGAATCCCTTATTCCTCCCTTCCCCGCATCGCCCTGCTCCGCCTCCCCGCCTTGCCCTGTCCTTGCCTACCTCCTCCCTGGACCATTTCAAGGGACACGGCTCACCCGTCAGCGCGCTCGCGTTTGACGACCAGGCAATGGTCCTGTCGTCAGGCTCGGTGTGCGGCACGGTTCTGGTGTGGTGCAAGGATGCCGCGGGGTCAGGTAGCCGGGGCGGGTGGAGCCAGGTTGCCAAACTGGAACTGGCACTGCAGGTGAGTGGTCGAATGCAAGAGCGCCACGCGGGGCAGTCTTCCTTACAGGGACTGCGGCAGCTGCGCCATCCATTAAGGTTTCACGGTTGTCCGCTCATGTTCCATTCGCTTCAACAGAGCGCTGATCGTTCAGCCCACTCACAGCGGTTCCCCTGGTTGCATGTTATTGGATCTGTTTGTTTCTTGTTGCGGTACGCGCAGGTGCCGGACGCGGCTGTCAGTGCCCTTGCGTTGACCCACTACTACGCCCCTCTGACGACTAGCGCAACCAGCTTGACAAGTCCACTGCCAGCGCCCTCCAGCGGCTTCCTATACACCGCAGAGCCGGCGTCCTGGGCAGCAGCAGGGGGGGGCGCGGTGGCTTCCACGCTGACGGGGCCTGCTGCTGGAGGCGCCCGGCTGCTGCTGGCGTGCGGCACCAAGCCCCGAGACATGGCCAGTCGTGAAGCCGCTGGCGCTTATGGCGGCGGATTTGGTTTCGCCAACGGTGGCACGGGCAGTGGCGCACGCAGGATAGCGGGCCGCGCGAAATCTGGGGGCGCAGGTGCCGCTGCGGGGGGCGATGACGACTTTTTCGGCGGCCGCCTGGTGCGTCAGTGCCTGCTCTGCGTATCGCAGGGAAATAATTTTATTTCCGCATTGATGCGTTTGCGTGAAAAGCGATTCTGGGTCTAATGCGCAGGCGTCCGTATCTTACGGTACTTCGTCATATGCTATATGAGATCCCAAAAATGCAATTGGATCCATTGAATCCAGGAGGCATCTATGCACGCAGTTAGATGGAGTCGAAACTTAGCCATAAATAGCCGTAAAAACTGATTTTACATGCACAATAACTTGTCTTGTCTCTTTCTCCACGTGCAGATGAGTGTCACGCCCTCATCCCGCGGACCTTCGATCGTTATTCACAATGTTATCCCCTGAAGCATCTTTATTCGCACTAATGGTTGACGATAGGACGTTCTCGTTGATTGCATCAAGGCGTATACGTGTTTTTAGGAACCCGAGTCCGAGGAAATGTTTTTGCATGTGTATATGTGCTCGGGCACCCTCACGTCCGTGTATCCCATCTCGGTGCAGATCTCCAGCAGCTTAACGCTGTGGGACGTGGAGGCCATTCGGCTGCAGACGCAACAACCCGCCCACCTGCGCTCTAACAAGCCGTTCAGGACGCTCAAGTGCCAATCCGCTATCTCCTGCGCAGTCTTCAACGACACAGGGGACATGTTGGCCTCCTCTAGCTTCGACAATGTGGTGAGTGGGCTTGAGTTCTAAGGGCGGCATGCCAGGAGCCGGTCCGTGTTAGGTTGGTGCGTGTTAACAACGAAATTTGCGGTGCAGCAGAACGGCTGCGGTGGCGGTGGTGGCGGCGAGGACTGAAAACATTTCTTTGGGGCTGCCCGAAACTGGCATTATGACGCGATATTTGTATGGACCGCTGCCTCCCTTGCAGGTGTACCTGTGGCGGCCTGAGCAGCAGAACCCTGTGGCGCGCATGTGCCACCCCTCGGCCCCCGACATGGCCACATCACTGTGCTTCACTCAGGTAACGGTGGGGCGAGGGACGCCGGCAGGTAGGGGGAAAGATAGGCTGGCAGTTGCAGGAAATGGCAGGATGCGCTTATGAGGTAGGCGGGTTCTTAAGGGTGGTAAGCAAAGGATTGCGGGGAACAGATGGAGGCAGATGGAACTGGAAAGAGTCAGGCCCGGCTGACTGGCATCTCTTCGCCTTCGCCGCCAATCGGTGTGGCTCGAAGTTGGTGGGGGGCCTAGCGACCACGTTCGGGGTGCACGCCTTGGACAGGGATAGCTCCTGGCTTGGGTGGAGCACCATGGAACAAGGAGGCCGGGGCCGCTTCAGAGACCATCAATCCTATCAATGTCATGCTCCTTCCGACCTATCGCACTATTGCGCGTTCAGGACGGGACGATGCTGGTTGCTGCCTGCCGCTACAGTCAGCGTGTGGACGTATATGATGTCGGAAAGGTAAGGACATGCGCGCATGATCTATAAATACGCCGTGTTGTTGTATCATTACGCTTCGCGCCAAAAGCTACGTTGGGAAGCTACTTCAGGTTTTCGGTGCCTTTAACCCTAAGCCGCGAAACCCCTTCCTCTTAGTTTGGGTACACGTTGAATACTGTAAGCAGAGTGCTGCGATCTCAACAGGTGGTTAAGATCAAGGGGCCTAGGGAGCAGGGGGCTGGGAACTGTACCCGTTCATTGTAGATCCGTACCTTTATTACGCACTTTATCACTCCGTTGAGTTGGGATTGGGCATGGTTCTTGCTGCAGCCATGGGCCTTATTTACCGGTTATCCGAGTGCCTCCGCGAGCCCCCATTGCCGGTATAAACCCTAAACCTCTGAAAAGACAATTTGACCCTTCACGGAGTCTACAAAACTGCAATAAATCCAACTAAGAATGCCGTCCCTGATTTCGCCATCCTGTTTCCATTTGTTGCCACGTCTACGCTCGCTGGATAGGCATGCTCGGCCAAGGAGGGCAGCGTCACGGGTCCAGTCCCCCTGGGTGACGTGGACGATAGCGGTCTGGATGGCATCGCCGTGGCGCCGTGCGACCCGTCCGACGGGAATGTAGCCGACCGCCAGGTGATCATTTGCCGCAGCGGGTACAAGAATCAGGCCATGCACCTGCAGGTATTAGAGCTGCCTTCTCCAGCGGAGGTCACGAAGGCGCTGGAGGGCGAGGAAACCAACAATCGCCGGGCGTCAGCTCCGAAGGTGGCGGCGGAGCCACCAAGGAATGAGTCGGGCGCTGCGGAAGACCCAGGGCTGGCATTGACTTCCGCCGCCGTGCTGGAGCCAAGAGAAGTGGCCAACGTGTACACAACGATGCCCATCCACCAGATCGCCTGTTTCGGGGATTTATTGGTGGTCACGAATGGCCGCTCTGTCAACTTCTACCGACTCGGCAATGCCTAGCGCCGACCGCTACAGCATCATGAAGGTGTGGTAAAGCCTTGCATGACTTGTTGTACGTACATGTATAACTGTGTTTGCTATGGTTTATGTTATCAATGGCACGTGCTATCGAAAGAGAGAGAGGAGGATACGCATGTGTTTGGCTTTGGTGCGCCGCAAGGCGCCTCCTGAGCCCAACCGATATTGGAAAGCATGTCGTTGAGTCACTTTCTCCATGGATTGGTCCGATTCGTTAAATTTATGGTGCCCAAATGGTGGTTGGGCGCGTATTCGCAAAAGCTACGACAGTAAACAGCGCCTCCAAAATCGCTGCCAGGGGTGTGTTTCCAGTGGCAGGGCTGAAGAACCCGAGCACGCATGGTACCTGGGATGCTGCTCGAGATGCGGGATGAAAATGTTGCGTTGCAGCACTTGGCAGTGTCTAGTACCTCTTTAACTTCACTGAACAGTAAGGGCGTGTTGCGTTCACTGCATGCGTTAAACGAGTACTTCACGGGCGGCATGGATCCGGACGCAGGTCCTTTTTATCCAATTTGAGGAAATGCTGTTGTATTATTCAGCATCTGAAAGATGCGGAGAATTCAAACTGTGAATTGTGCCGAGAAAATCTCGATTAATGTTCTGTCGGGGCGTATGATGTCTCGGTCACGACCGAGTAGGTTTTGCCCTGCTTCGCAATGCTTAGGTTACTGTTGCAGAGCATGCAGGCTATGACTTTATGGATCAGTTTATGTATCGTTCTATCGAAGTTGCTGGAATGTGGTCGAGAGGGACTGAAGTGGGGGCCGCTACGGGAGGCCCCACCGTTCGGCTGTGCCGCCACAGTCCAGACTGCTTCCCGTAAGAAGCAGTCCGGACGCGCCTCTGCATATGTCAATTATGGGGTGGCCTAGCACTCGGCCATTCCTTTGAACACGATTAACCGCATAATTCGGTCAACTGCTCGCAAAGTTAACGTTATTGTGTTTGTGGTCTGTCCTCTTGATCTTGGATACTGGTTGATGGGGTTGCGATTCTTCAAGCTGACTTTCCATGATCTGTCATCAATACTTCTTTGTGATCGATTCCTATCTGGGTCTACCCCTTGCAGAACCGGTTGAGCAATCGATGTTCTCAGTTACCCTTAGGTAACTGATCCCTATATACGCCTCTATAAACCTCCTCAAGCTTCAGTTCTAACCGCGTGGTATGAATTCACCGCTGCTCCTTTCGAACTAATGTTAAGCAGAAGTCGGGTGTTTAAGCCATGGGTGCTTGGGTGCTTAGACAGCCTGAGATACCGGATGGGCGGATGTTGATGATTAAATGTGTACATGGTGGCAACCATGCGCAACTCGCAATACAAGTTGCCGATCATTGAGAGCCCGGTGCGGATGCTGAATGGATCGAGGCTAAGACTTGTGATTCTTATGAATGCTTATACAGCAAATGAATGCCTATGCGTACTGGATACTGTGCCCTGGTGCGTCTATGGTCGTGGATGGATGAGAGCAATATCCTGGGGAGACGTCTGCTTAGGTGCATGGGTGAGTGGCTGTCCACATGACACGATGCAGGCTGTACTGAGTATAATTCCGTGCGACCACACCATACGCCACCACTGCGCGGTTTTAATGCTCTGCTGTCTGCTAATAATGTACATGTAAATGGGGGGACGATACATATGCTAACGATATAGGAACATTAAATATCGATACGGTTCTGACCTGATGGAGGGTATGCAGGACGGTGGCTGGCCTTGCCAGGTGCTAATGTACGTGGAGGAAGGCACAAATCTTTTCCCTGTAAAGCGCATGCCGAGAGAGTGGTCTTGTCTTCATGCGGCTTGGTATTGGGGCACTGAATCCTCTGGCGCTGTACAGGGCAGCCATTCTGGCGCAAGCAGCATGTAAGGAGCCAAACGAACGCCTTTACAGCATCATACTATGGTGCCTTTTGGTATTCATCCATGCCAACCTTCTTTAACATGGAGCATGGACTCCTTTTCGGCCTGCCCGCACTCAAGTACGTATGGCAACTCATCCTCCCTGCAGTGGACCTCTACCCGGCACGATGCCTGTACCACCGAGCGCCTCGTTTTCCCCCTGTCGCAGCGACTTGAGCATATGCCCCATCAGCTCGTCCATGCTGCCGCCCTGGAGGCCATCGACGATATCACCGTGGCACACCAGGACACCCTGCATAGCCGCAGGCACAAACCCGACACCAGGTAAAACCCACATATTGGTGCAAGACGTTTGGTACTGACACGTGGGTACCGTATTCGCACAGCAGCTCAAGCTCCTTGGGACAAATTTTGGACTGCCACTATCACCACGGAGTGAACAGCTAAGATGCGACTTGGACCTGACTTGGACCTCACCTGGAGGCGACAAGCTGTTACGTCCTTTGGACCAGCAAGTCGGACCTTGGGAGACCTCTTGATGCGGCCAGCTGAACCCGCATTTCCTGAAGACGCTGCGGCCGGCGCTGCACCGTTTCCAATCGCATCACTGCCACTGGCCCGCTCCACTGCGGCGCGGTCCGCGACGATTTTGGCCAGGACGTCTGCGGAGACGTCCTCTGGTGTGGAGATGTCGATACTGGGCACCGGGATAAGGCCCGATTGTGTCAACTCAAACTTGGAGTTGCGCGGGATAATTGTTTTGGCCTCGTTCACCTAAGCGCGAAGGTGTGGCATGGGGAAAGAAAGGCGGCATGTGCCGGTTGTCATGCGACGCAGTACGGGTTTGCACGACGCAGCCTTGAATGAAGCAGCACGACGTAAGGCCCAAGGCAACAGGGCACATCCCAAGGCCCCTCATTCTCTTTCTCGATGTTTTATACCATACGCTGCCCGTACTTGTCGCCCCTGATCCTGCCCAGCGTTTCCACCGCCGTACCTCGACTTCCACCTTGACGCGGTCCAGCATAGGTGTGGCTGACAAAACGGATCCCATGGGCACACCCTTCATCCGCAACGGTGTGCCCAAGTGGACCCCCGTGGCCTGAGTTCAACAGGAGTGCAACAAAACACAGGACCACAGCATGGGGAGCCCCACTTAAGGATACCGGATGATGGCGGCCGGGCTAAAAGAAAGAATCAGTGCTGCAGATCTGAGCGGTTGGGACATTGCGATGAGGGCAATGTAGCTTTAAACGAGCATTTTACCCGGTGACATGGCAACATTCCAACGAGTTGCAATTTGCCGTCCTGCCACGGAAGTTACTGGGTTATTTTGCACAGAGGGGCACGCGCGAAGAGGCTCCATAACATCATTCTGTGGGGAACTCCATAACCATGTTTAGATTCCAGGAGGATACATGTATGCGTGCGCTTGTGAAGGGTGCGCATGTGTGTTAGCGCGTAAGGAGTCAATACTAGGTCAGGCAACAACAGCGAGGCGCAGCACCTGTGGCAGCATGATGTAGAAGGTGTAGGGGTTGAAGCGTCGCAGCGGAGTGCCGATGGTCCAATACGCGAGGGCACCACAAATGGCGGAGCCAATCACCACAAACAGCAGCTCTCCAAGGTAGGCGCGTCTGCATGTTGGGGAAAGTGGAATTGTTTCGATGGCGACGGCGGCGGAGGCACGTCTACGAAAGGAGGATCGCTTGGTTGGTTCGCGCGCGAAAGGTGAGTTCGGTTCTAGGGTCGCATGGATGGACGGTATCCTGACAGGGCACGGTCATTGGGCTATATCGCTAAGGCAACTGACTTAACCAGCTGATCGGTAAGCAGCAAGGCCGGGCGAGGAAATCAAGCTGGAAATCAATCTTGGCATCTCAAACCCTAAGCTACTCAGCACGGTCCCTTCCGGGCACTGCTGGGAGCGATTCCAAATCACGGTCCAGCGCCCAGCGTTGCTTCCACCCCGATAGACCAGGAACGCAGCGATGCAGCATGAGGCGCACTGAACGCGTCACTAATCCCAAGGCTGCTGTTCCCTCCTTAACAACGGGATACTTGGTGACCCACTTGAGGACGTTCCGAAAGCTAGATCGCGTGCTGCTGGTGATGGTGGAGGCGCACGGGCCGGCATTTGAGCTAGCGCTCCCTACACCACCAGGGCCACTTCCTGATGCGGCCGAAGAGTTGAAGGATGGGCCTGCTGCAACACCATTCGTCTCAGCAGAGCCAACGCTGCTGGCCGCAGACCCTGGCGTTGCACCGATGCCCACGCTGGAGTTACCCGAGTGAGCACGTGCACGCAAGAACGTGTGCCGGGTATGAGGTAGCTGCTGAAGGAGCTGCCTATGCAAGTATGGAACCAAGCCTTGAGCTGTAAGAGAGCTGGGGCTCCGAATTCTGTGCGCGAGCGGACAGCGGCCTGACATCGGCACCTGGCGAGCGCCCGCGGAGCTCATCGCCTTTCGCAAAGCCCCAGCCCTTAAGGCTACAAGATTTATTAAACTAATAACCAACACGTCAGAGAACGCGTAAAGTATTTAGCCGAGATACTAATAAATCAAGGGAAGGAGTAGGGATGCAGATGTCGTTGTTCTTAGGCACCTATCCTATCCTGAATCCAGTATGCATAACGGTATACATCAGCCCGCAAATCTTATTAAAGAGTGGACAAGATCACTGAAACGGTCTGGAGATTACTCGGCTTTTAACTATTTGCAAAGAATGCAAAGAGAAACGACAAGAAATTAGCGTGATGACATTCTGGGTTATAGAGTTCCTGCTGAGTGCGGAGTGCGGAGCTGCTGCCGTGCTGAGCTTTTACCCTTTCGGTTAAGTTTTGGAACAATGGGTCTATAATAACCCTTCATGCGATCATGTTATATGTATCAGCGTCGTAGCGAGTATCCTGACAATGTGTATTATTAACCTCAGCTTTATAGGTCCATGTAAAGCATTGCATTGATAGAGAGCTTACAGGGGTGTCTGCGCAGGTTTGGGCCTGCCGCCTGGTCCGGGCAATCCAGTAACCAACTGTGAACGCCGCGCAGGAGTATGTGCAGTGATTTTTGTGCTTAACATCAAGTCGATGCGGGTAGCCGTCATATCGGTCCGTCCGCTGAAAACATTCGGGCAGACAGCTTTTGACAGCGACGTGCGACACGCGTCCGAGCGATGCCCAGCCGGCCATCATGAAGGGGGCAACAAACAGCTGCACGCTATATTTAAGGCCTCTTGCTGCATTAAATGCAACAAAGTATCTGTCAGGTCATTTATATCAAACCTACAACGAGTTAACCCAAGAAGGACCCCTCTCTCGTGATCATTGTGATCCCACTGCAGTCCCAGTGACCTATTAGGGCCCACAGCTCCTGAACTCCCTTACTAGCCCCTTAGTTCCTGAATCCTGAACACACGTCAGCCATTCTTGTACCGCATGTGTATCTTTGGAAGTGATTCAATCAGCTTGTGATCTTTGCGTCAAGGGGGAAAACGTAACGAAGCCAACCAGTTGTCCAACAAAATAAACCAGCGGCAGCAATCATCCAGGGTGTAAGTGTGTGTGCTTCGCACCTACGACCTGACATTCGGCGTCGAAATCATAATGGCGCGCTCGTCAACTCACCTGGTTTCGGTCTCCGTCGCCGTCCTCCTGCTCGTCGTCTGGTGTAAACCTGCGTATACACAACCGCTAGTAAGCCGCCTCACACAGCTTCCGTGATCAGGCGTAACGAAATGAATTAGAGCTCCCTCGTATGACCTAAGGTCTCACCGCACCGTTCAGCACTTAAGGTCTACATTGCGTCCGCAGCTTCTTGTCCCAAGACCCAGCCCCTGAGCCCAGATAGATACGACAGATCTGCCAGGCCCTGATAACGTAATAACGTTCGAATCACGCGTGTCCCTCCCGCTCTATGTTGATTTTTGAATGGCGTTTCCGGCCGAGTACTCGTCATTGAGCTTGGCCTTCTTCATTTCCTGCATATCACCCGCCACGCCTCAGGTGGGCATGGACCTGTCAGGCTTCAGTGGGAGCCTGGGTCCCCTGGGCAGCAACATCCCTGGAGTGGCCGTTCTGGACAACATTGGCACCGGTGAAACTATTGCCAACGTGCTGTCCACGATGGGAATCAATGACCGCGTCATTGAGTCCATCGTGACGCCAATAACAAGCTCCCGAGACGGTAACAAATCAGGGCTTTCCAGGTTGCAAGGTTTAGGGTTTTGGGTGTTCACTCGGCCATCGCCTTAGGCCGCGCCCGCCTGGCGCCAGTATGGGTTTGTGGCACGTTATCGCAGGATCGCTGTGTGCTTTGTATCCTCCAATATTGCACATGTACTTGCGGAGCACGTTTCGGAGCGCAAAGCTGACGGTAGAAGAGGGTACCGGCGCGCCCTCCTTCTCCTACAGAAGTACGCATTCAGATCCCTCTTCACGGTTCTCCAGGTGCCATTCCCACGTGTGACTTGCTCCTCACCGACTCCGTTTTCCAGCCCTGCCAAGTACGAATCTGTGAGACTTGCGTTTGCGACCCAATGTTCCTCCCTCCGTCCCCTTCTTCCCTCATCTGTCCGTCGCAGCTGCCAATACAGTGCGCGACATGATCATGACCAATGCCGCCAACCGCCGTGATGCGGTCCAGAATGGTATCATGGGCCAGATGGCGTCTCCCGGTCAGGCCATCTCCACCTTTAACGGACTGGTGCGTTTTGCCGACGCGGATAGCAAGTATATCGGCCCTGCGGCGAAGGTGGATGGAGCCAGCCTGCCGGTGCATGTTTGCATGGGGCATCGCATGAAGGCATCGCACGCGGGTGCAAGGGTCGATTTTTATGAAACCGATTCGCCACTTGCAGATTGATTTCTTAAGATATGCCCAGGTATACGTCTAGACATAGACATACACTCGGATACGCTCAGACATATACCCAGATGCGCCAGTTGAGCTTGCAGCCTGACATCATCACCGCCTTCTTGTGATCATCCAATATCGCTATACCACATGTATTCGCCATGCACCGACCCGCCCGACCCTCTGGTGACTCATCCTATATGTCACGCCGATACCAACCGGAACGTGGCTCGCAGATGGACGGCGCGTTCCGTGACGCTGCAGCACAGCTGGCTCAAACAATGTTCCCCCGGGGCGGCGCTTCCAACCTCTTCCGCACCAGTAACGAGAATGAGAGTAACACGACGAAAGGCGTTGGACCTATAACCAGCGTCGGCTTTGGTGTGCCTGTGGATCCTGGGGGTACGTGGGGGTTCGGAACTAGGACGTTCGGCAAGTCTCGGTCGTCCGGCGATTGATAGGGTTGACAAACATGTACGGGAGTGCTAGGCGTGGTGTCTGACAAGATAGCAGCGGCAAATGCGTGCTTCTGAGTCCGCGTAATACAGCCTTGGCTTATCACTTTTGGTCCCATCAGGGCACGAACGGCTGAATGCATATGCCATGTACTGCCAGTACCATGTATGTGTTCCCAATTTGTGTTGTGAAGGACAGCTGCTGCTGCCGCCTGCTGCGGTCCGTGGGGTGCATAGCGTTCTGCTCAATTTATTTTCTCTGCTCAATTCCAGGCTAGCCTGCGTAATGAATGTTGAAATCCTGGGTTTTGTTGAGGTAATTTGTTTCCTGCGCAAACCTCTTTTAACGGGGCAGAGGAGTTTGGAAAAGAACCAACGTACATCTTGACTGCATATACCTCTTTCGCATCTTTTGCCCTCTTGCGGCATAGTCTTATATCTATCTGTGTGCCCCCTTGCCCGGCTGGACGGGGAATGCAGTCTTTACGGACGGCTTCAGGGCGGGTACCGATCTGCCGCCAGTTGGTGTCGCTACTCCTGCGGACTTTGCGACCTTCGCCCAGCAGTTGTATGGTGGGTGATGCCGTGGATGGTGGGGCGGTCGTCATCCATTATTTCCGTCCTTGCTGCTGAGACCAAAGACCCACCAACTGTTGTTGTGTCCAACTCGGCCTGCTGCAAAATCCCGCCGCAGGTGACATCGTGAAGCAGCAGAATGCCGTCGCCAAGTACCAAAAGGAGGCAACAAAAAAGCTGCGTGGTGATAAGGCCCTCGGGGAGGCTTGCGTGCAGTACGCGCTGAGTGTGTGAGTTCGGCCTGCCGGGCTAACCTTGACTCGGTGGAGCTGCGTGCAATGCAGCAGAGCGTTTTCCCCACAATATAACAAGGGCCAGAGTTCATGATTCTATTGGTTTGGACAGATTCGTTGCTGCTTCAATAAACTAAGGGTTTGCAGCTGTTTATATTCCGTCCTCGAGAATTGATGTTACCAACTAAGGCCACTATCACCCTCCCGCAGGTTTCTGCGCGACTTTGCGAGGCTGCTGCTGACCTTTGGGCAACCCGCGGGCTCCATCTTCACCGTGCTGGCCGATTTCGTGGGTCTAGGCTATGGCGGGTGCGTACCAACTAAATAAGACCCAACACGTGACATGCTAGTTACGGACCAGCATTGCGCTTTGCAGATTGCCCTGGGCTTCCCGTATGCATCATGCATGGTGTCGGCGGCCCGGGCTCCTCGGCCGGCTCGACGACGCACATGGCAAACAGACGTCTGTTGCAACCTCACCGTTTGCTGGCTGCCGTTGTAATTATTATGTGTACGGTTACTATTTTACAGGACGTTACTTTATTCCGTAATAATTAAGCTCAATGAGCTCGCCCCAACAGCTTTCTTGCTTCCCCTGCCCTTTCCCCGCCGCCGCTCTCCGTTGCTCGCCGGTGACCCTGTCTACGTGCGCATGTCCAGCCTGTCGCCTCAAGGAGATGCATATTTGGATGCGTATTGCTGCGGTATGGTGCGCAGCGCGGGCATAAGTTTCACGGCCAGCGGTGATGGCATCGTCACCGCGGGACCCATCAGCATTGATCTCGGTGCACTATTGGGCATCCCTGCCGGTGCCACGGGCCCGGCCGCGGCTCCCATCACAGCCGCGCTGGGTGCACTGACCGGCGGTGGCTTTCCCGGTGTCGCACCGGGCGCCGTTCCAGGCACCGTCGTCCCAGGTGCTGTGCCAGGAGGGGCAAGCGCGGGTACATGCACCATCCTCGACTGGCTGGCCTTCGCACTGCAGGGCGATGATAAGCTCATGAAGAGGTTTACGGACCTGCTTACCGCAGCGCTGGTAAGGCAGGAGGTTGCTGCGGAGATAGAAGATCATCCCTTGACGAAACGGGTACAGGCAGGCATGCTCTTGTTCTTTTGCACTGATATGGAGAGGGCTACAGGAACTGGAGCGTGCATTGTGCCATTAGCGCGGATCGGAAAGGGAGGGGGGCCAGATAGAGAATTTGTGACCATGTGTATCACCCGACCTGGCAGGCCGTAGTGGTATGTGCGGGTCCGTATACCATATGTGTGTATACCATAGAAATTGAATTGCCATGCGCCTAACCAGATGTGAACCGTATACCTAATAATGTCCAGCTCCATCTCATCCGTCTTGCAGAAGCTGGAGGTTCGGCTCTTTACGGATGCACTGAAAGGTGCCGCGCGCGCTGGCACAGCTGCCTCCCGTATCCTGGAGCATGCGGCGCGGACTGGCACCGCCACTGCGGCGGCTGCGGGAGATCTCACTTTGGGTGCTGTCTTAGATGCGGTTACAGGTCCCTAGCGGGGCTGCAGTGTGATGCTGCGCAGCGTTGCCATGTCAAATCTCGTGGCTCGGTAGGCAAGTGGTGCAGCATGCGCAGCAGTTATTATGTAATCAGAGCAGTGGGCCTTCGTTACAGAGTTTATCCTGAACGGGTTCAGGCTTCCTGACGATGAAGTAAACAGCCACTGGCATCCCTTTCGCTTTGGTGCTGTATATAGTCTGACTTGAGAATAGGCTTTTGTGGGACAAGGAATAAATGTGCTCCGGGTGAACCTTTGCACGTGTGTGTCCTGGTGGAACGTATCGACCCAAACTGGCAGTAACGACACGAAGTGATATCCATAATACATATTCACCACCCTCATCAGTCCGACTAGCAGGAACGTTTTGTTGACAAGCCCAGCCAGGTGCCGAGTGTACACACTTTCATATACGGATAGATGGACAGACGTGGCTGCTGGCCCTGCGTAGCCAATTTCTATATATGGCATTCGTTGTAAGAGGGGTAAAAGTACCCGCGGATAGCAGCGTATACTTCTGCAGGGGTGGGTAACCCAATGGTGACCCTACGCCATACAAATTTCCAAGGTATACTGAGCAAGGCTCCGACATTAGGAACCTATTTCTCCTGCCCTTCCCATCGATCCCCCTTACCGTCTCAATTCCATGCACTACCCGATCGTCGCGGCACGTGTGCAAACGTGTGCGTTCACATCCCTCATCACGCATGCGCGTAAGTTGTGCATCACGCTTCGTGCACGGTTAGTCACGTCATTGATTGCGCTTTCGCATGCGTTAAGAGCGAGCGATAGATGCACGAGTGATGCGTGACGTTCATGTGTGCGTGACAATTGCATTGCATGAGGTTGGTCGCGCTGCACGGGAGCAGCAGCTAGTAACAGCATTCAGAATGAAGACAACTATGTTATGGCACATCTAGCACTGCAGTTAAGAAAACGCGAGGTCCGTCTTCGCTTTGAAAACGATGTCATTGATGAAATAATGCATATGGAAACACGCTGTATGTTATGGCGGTAAGGACGTCAGGCCCAGTGTGCCGCTCGTCCAGCCATTCGCAGTACAAGGTACCGACACCTAGCCCCACGTCTACTTTGATGTATCTCAAGTATGCGCTATGAAATGCAAGTCCAAGTATAATAAGATGTGCAAGTAAGGGCAGTCACCGGCAGTAGTACTGTACAGTATGTATGCTCGCTCCACATGTCTTCTATTATGTAAATCATGATTTTATCCTGCTGTATGTATATGCGTGTTTACACTTAGTACGTACACCTGGTCTGATTTATTAGGGAAAGTAGTGGTGATGGACCATTTCAACTCAAATGTGAGATGTTGTGTGTGTGTGTGTGTGTGTGTGTGTGTGTGTGTGTGTGTGTGTGTGTGTGTGTGTGTGTGTGTGTGTGTGTGTGTGTGTGTGTGTGTGTGTGTTCATGCGCATGCACACCTGCACTGCTAGCAGCGAGCTGTGGCTTGGGTTGGCACCGATGGTCAGAAAAGACAGGTAAATCTGGCCATGGCTAGATAGGGGGCACACATACAGTTAGCTTTGGAGCAAGTAGGTCTGTACTCCAGCATGGATAACTTCAATCTGAATGAAGGAACTCCCAGATAGACCCTCATCAGCTGGAATAAGAAAATTGGCATCCAAGCATGAGTCAAAGAGAGAGTTTCTAATGATGGATTATTGACTAATCCTGACAGATCACAAAGCTATTAGCCCCGGGTAAGATAACTGTACGTAATGGTGAATTAGTAGGATGTGCAGTTCTCTTGATGAGATCTACGTAGGTGCTGTGCATGAGTATGTTCACAGGATCATGTTATGATGCAGTCTTACTGGTTGCCATGTACCGATCCTCTTCTGGTCCAAGGCAGCATTGTAACATGACTCTATGAACTTATTTATGGAAGGTACAGCACCTGTCATACATACAACTTTCTTTGCTCTAGCTGGTCCGAGTGAGAGGGGGAGCACGTGGCAGGACAGACAGACAAAGCCACGTGCCCCTCCCCTGCGCTGTGGCTCGGTCCGGTCAGGCCCCCCGCCGGTGCTCGTCTTTGTAGGGCGAGTCGCCCACAGTGTAACACCCCAAATATATCTGACTCTGTAGATCTGATCAAAAATGAAAGGAACTGCACATACTGGTGCCCTACTTGTCTGAGGTTAGCAGCTTTCTGATCTGTTAGGATCAGGCAATAGCCCATCATCAGGAACTCTCTCTTTGACTTCAAGTCATGCTTGGCTTCCAATTTTCTCATGCAAGCTGATGCTCTTAAAAGTCTAGTAGTTTCTCCTGCTTGAAGCAATATATTCAGGAGTACTGACCTGCATCAAAATGGTTTTGAGTTTACTTCTTCATGTTGTTCCTGCAGGTCCATATACACACACGATATGATGCATATGAGCAATCATCCTAACTAACTGATGTTCTGTCTTGACAGGAGTGCAGTTCCCAGCTGTCCCAATAAGTCCCTATGCGTGAACCCCCCTAGCAGATAGCCTAGCAGCCGATGCTGATATATAGGCTATCAAGGCCCTATCAGCACCACCGGCTGCTAGGGGGCCAACTGCCTGCTAGGCCTGCTAAGCTATGATAGGGACCTGCTAAGCACCTGCTAACATCCTGCTAGGTCTGAGTTGCTAGCCTAGCCGGATACCTAGCAGGGTTCTTCAAGGGGGCAGCTGTTTGTTCCGGGGTTCCCCGGAGCCCTAAAAATTCTTTTCCGGGGTGGTCCCCGGAACTCCACCTAGTTACGCCCCAAAACGTTCCGGGGGGCCCCGGAACGTGCACAAAACTTTCTCGGGACACAACTCGTGTTTATTACATGGTAAATATTTTTCCCAGCAAAGACAATTTTCATACCTTAATAAAGAAATACATTAAATTGTTTTTCTGGCAGCTGTCGGTTTTTGCTACCCATATACCCACGGCAATACCCGGCATCAGCCTGGCATCAGCAGCTTATGAACTAACACAGATACCAGCTTCCCTAGCTCTCTTAATCTGCTTCATTCTCTTCCTCTCCATCCGAGATATACTTAGTATTTTGCTTGCTTTAAGCTAACACTCGTTGGCTTGAGAAACGTAGGAATTTGCTTGGCTAGCTTTACCCAAAATGTCAATGCTAGAAGTCCTGTGGGTAATGTTCTTTTGTGTAACTGCTTACGAATTAGCTTATAATTTATCCTTAGCTAATAAAAGTGTAATGTGTTTTTTGCTTTTCCTAAGCGTCAAGCTGTCAAGCATCCATCAGTAATCCCCGGAACATGGCCTTACTTTAAGAAAATTTTCTCCGGGTACACCCGGAAAAGAGCCTTTTTCTTCACGGGGCACTATTTGTCTGCCCCCGGAAAGCAGCACTTCACACGTCATGAAATTCCCGGGGATCCCCGGAGCAGACCCAACACTTTTACGGGCGTTTTCCCAAAATTCTAAAAATTTCCGGGCCCCATCCGGGGTGAAGTACCCTGATACCTAGGCCTGCTAGGTATCAGATCGAGACTAAATATTTCCCGCCAAAAATATTTAGACTTCCCTTCCGAACTTGTTGCTTCTGCCTGATGAACACCCTATACATGTGATCAAATCCTCATCATTCAGCTTTTGTTATAATTTATAGCTTTAAATTAACGATCCTTATGAGAATTCTGAATGATAAGTTGTGGGGATCCTATCTCTAAAGTGCGACCCACCATCGGGCAGAAGCCAGAAACAATTATAGATGCAAATATAGATCTTTCCCCACGCCCCCCTGAATACCTATATGTACTTGTGCAAGTCAGGCCTATTGGCATGGAAGACATTGACATACATCAAATGTTGTCATGATGATAAAAAACTTAGTTAAATTCTTTAACTTTGGCATGGCCAATTTCATGGATGCTGATGGTAATAATTTTCGGAAATGTGACAACTGACCATCCAGTATGGCATTATTAACATGTGATGGCCCCAGCAGCATAGCTGGACATATCTGAAATGCAAATCTTTAGGGCAGATTTATAATATCGAGAAAGTTGACACATAATTCGCAGGGATAGCAGCTATATAGCAGAAAGCTATCAGTATTCTAGCAGATAGCCTAGCAGACACATATCCAGGGGTTATCGGATAGGCTAGCAGCTAGCCCGGCCCTGCTACCTAGCAGGTTCCCTGCTAGCCTAAAGCTAGGTAGCAGATACATGCCCGCCGAATAGGCCATTTTCTGCTAGCCTAGCACCCCCTATCTGATAGGGGGTCTCTCGCATAGGGACATCTATCACTGAGTTGTTTGGATCTAACACATAGTCAGGTTCATGCTGTAATTGTGACATTGTGCATGCATGTATATATGTCATAATATAATTATGTGTTAGGAGACAGCAGGTGCGTGGATGTTGACTTCCAAGTTGCAAGCACCAGCAAGCACTAAACACTAAATAAACGGAATAAACACCAATTAACGATATGATGACAGGAAGGTGTATCTGTCCGTCCAACGAACAGGACATATATTATTATATATCATGATGAGTTGCAGCGCAGGCTTAAATTTAATGCATGTGTGCACACCGGGTACTCACGCATAGCTATAGCCACCTTGTCGATTTGCATGGGAGTTCTCATGTTTGAATGCATGGTCGGTCCGATTGTATATCTTACAATTCGGGAGTCTTGAGACTCCTTGCGATGAAGTTTTCCCGCTTATTACTAGCGGCAAAAGCACGGCAAACTGTCCTCTGGAGGGAGTGAAAAAGTTACTAGCTCAAATGACTTCGTTATATTTTCGTTCCTCTCGCTCGGGACCAAGCAATTAGAACTTTTACAAGCGGTTAAGCAGACAAAATGGAGCTCCAAAACCGTCACTGTACCCATACTGTATCCAGACCGCACCTCCCACCAATGCGCCTGCAGAAACGAGCCATATTAAACCCTAAACCCTAAAACCCTAAAACCCTAATCCTGCAAGGCCGCAAGACCCAACCAGGTAGTCAACGAACACTGCCTGGTTACCGAGCCAAGTCGGCCCTAAGATGTGTATGACCGTCCTGCCTGTGAGGGGCAGCTAGCTACCAAACGAACACCCGCCCCCGTCATTAGGGCCCTGTCGCATATATGCACCCAAAAGGGGCGCCCTCAGTTCAGCGCCCTCAATTCTTATTGCTCTTGTCCTTGTTGTTGCTGTTGCGGACGCTGTTGCTATTAACGACGTCGATCAATGCTCCAAGGCCGAGGTTTCCAGCTACAGCGTTGGCTGCTGCGTTGCTGTTCCCAACACGTTTCACCACACTGACCGCATTGTTGTTCGTCCTGCTGGCGACATTTCGAGCTTGCGTGAGCATCCTGACTTTCAGTTTCTGCATACGTGCAAAGGACATACAGAGAGAGACAATTGGCTTAGGCAAACGAAAGGACAGATGGAATCCAAAATTCAAGGCCCAATCCGAGCAGGTAGAGCGGAAGGGTTCAAGGTTTCGCAGTTCGTTTTTTTCGTTTTATTCGGTTTCGCAGTGTGGGTCACGTTGATCGCAGCCACAGGTAGACGCACGGGACAGCCATTTCGGCACGAATATACGGTCTGGGGCGATATCCATATCGATATCCCTCCCTCCCCATCCTGTCACTCCATCCCCCCTGCTGTCCCCCTCCCTCCCAAGTTATGGATAATCTTCAAAGCATCAAGTAAGATGGCAGACATGTGACTACCGGAACCCAGGCTTAACAGATACATCTTTGCGTGGTAGGGCAGAAGTACCCACTTGGGAGTTAGTATCTTGCATGTGCATTGCCGTTTAGCCGTTTATACCGTTGTGTAGTTGTCAAAGTGTTGTTGTACATTTAAGAGTTACGCATGCACGCACCGTGGCGGCGTTGATGAGTCGATTAAACTGTTGCGCCAGCTGTTTGTCGCCTTGCAGCGCAAAAGCCAGCCAGTCCATCACGCTGCACTTAGGCAGGGAGTTCGCGATGCCGCCCAGTGTGTCCATCGCCTGGCCAGCGACGTTGGCGACGGCTGTAGCGGCGTCACCGACCTGGGTGCCGGCGGGAACCATGTTGGAGATGGCGGCCATCAGCCCGTTCAGGTCGACCTTGACGTTGCCGATGTTGAGGACGCCATCGGTATTGAGGCCCAGACCCAAGTTGATTCCAGAGCGGCGCACCATGTCGCAGCAGTACGCCTTCAAGTACATATTACCCGTGGGAGTGAGCCTGCATGCGGGGCGTGTGAATCACGCATGGCAGTCGAAGAATGAAAGCACCGTGCGTGCGTTGTGAAGAAGATAATAAACCTGGATTTTCTCGGCATGAACGATGCAGCCACAAGTGCAGCCACAACTCATCAAATATAAGATTTATCCGGCTCCTGCTGATAATAATAAAAGACAGGACATGTGCACCGGCGCGGCTTACCCCGTGTAACCGAGGCCGCTCAGCTGGCCCATGATTCCCATAACACCCGCCGCGGGAATGTTGACGCCAAGGAGCATGTTTGAGAAAGTGTTCAGGAACCTGTAAGTCACAGTGTACGGCGACAGGGAGACCGAAAGATGCGTGATTAGCGGAGCGCGGCTTCGGATGGCCAGAGGATGGAGAACGCAAAGATCGAAACAGTGGCCGGACTGTTGGTCGTCGTCCCTAAGCCCAGCCAACCTTCCCAGGCATGCGTGTCGGGGCTATCTAGCTCGCTCTTCTTCGCATTGTTCCCACACAGTCTTTGCGGAGGTATTCGAGCCCCGGACGGATGTGTGGATGAAAATCTTGGAACGAGAGGTTGCAAGAGGAGGAACGCTGGTTTGGGGAACACAATAATAAAGCCACGTGCCCCTCCCCTGCGCTGTGGCTCGGTCCGGTCAGGCCCCTTGGTGCTCGCCCTTGTAGGGCGAGTCGCCCACAGTGTAACACCCCCATAATAATGGACCCGGTCACAATGCAGTTCCTGCGCAGGTCCTGCGCCTTTGGCTTGATTGCAAGAACATTGAATTTTGGACATTTTGGTTAATACGCATAGGGCTGCCTGTATACAGTACTACATATATAGCTCGTCTTTGTAGGGCAAGTCGCCCACAGTGTCACACCCCAAATTTTTAGCTCGTCTTTGTAGGGCGAGTCCCCCACAGTGTAACACCCCAAATATATAGCTCGTCTTTGTAGGGCGAGTCGCCCACAGTGTAACACCCCAAATATATAGCTCGTCTTTGTAGGGCAAGTCGCCCACAGTGTAACACCCCAAATATATAGCTCGTCTTTGTAGGGCGAGTCGCCCACAGTGTAACACCCCAAATATAGCCTCTGTAATGAGAGTGTCCACTTACTGGCTGAGCGCATACTGCACGCACGCCTGGTTGAGGGCCTTGTCCACTCGGGCCTTATCTTTGGCTTGCTTTTGGAAGGTGTCAACCTGCCTGGCGAAGTTCCTGCCTTGCAGATTCAAATCGGCTAGAGCGAGGGAGGGAGGCAGGACGTGCAGGACGGGATGCGTGGCATGCAAATAGTTCCGAGTAGGTAGGAAGGTGGGGAAATCCTGCCTGAACTAACAACAATGTAAGTTCACGTTTGTTGACGAAGAAATGATTATCTATTTCTTTGGTTTTCTGCAAATCATCAAGGCAGAATAGAAGTGTCCAAACAGAGCTGGGCAGCTAGGCGTACGGGTACGAACACCCATTGCGTGGATACGTAGCATCCTAAGATGCACTCTGCGCAGGATTGTTTGTGTTCACAAGGCCTTTCCCCACCGGCGAGGGCACTACAAGGGACCAGGTGGATCCAGACCTATCTATCCATCAAGAGTACAGATGAGGTTAGTTCCAGTTCGCTGCTCCGGTAGCTTGAGTAGTCCGCGAAGGGTGCAGTTCTTTTGTGAACCTCCGTCCGCTGCGTCCGTTTCATTATGCAGGCAACTGATACGCACCGATCATTTGCGTGGCGAAGTTGTTGTAATTCTGCTGAGTAGCCTGCCACACTGGCGGCAGGCCAATGCCGGCCGTGAAGGGGACGTTCAGAACTGTGGGTGTGTAAATAGAGCAGGAAAGCAACTTAGATGGGGGCATCTCTCAGCAGCATGAGGCGTTGATTTTGCAACCCCGATATTTAGATACATCCGTGTCTATGTATGTCGTCTATATGCATTCAGTGTCGGTCGTGCCGTTATTTTCCGTGCCGCCGTATGTACTGCATCCTCATCGGAGTTCATTACCCTTCACGTTTTTTTTATTTCATATATGGCATACAAGGAAGAGGAATTCCTGAACTCTAGTCGTATCATTCAGCCGTTCATTCACTTTCAGGCGGGGCAACGGGCCGTTTTAGCTTACCGGAAACATCCAGGGGCCAGCCGAAGCCCACCACGATGCCGGGAAAACCGTTGAAGCCGTTGAACGTGTTGGGGTTATTGATGCCGTCCAAGGCCGGCGGCCGCAGGTTTTGGCGGAAGATCAAGCTGGAGAGGCTCTCGGAGGCGTTTCGGAAGGCCTTATGAACCTGTGTTCCCCACAGACCAAGATACACGGCCAATTAATTATAAAAGGACAAAGACCTGAACTCCCTCTAAGCGTCAGACGGGGTTCGAACATTCGGACGGACGGACAGGCAAAGTTTTGCGATCACTTTCGCATTATGCAAGTAATTTGCAGGCCTACCACATCGTTGAAGGCAACGGCGGCCTGCGCGGGTGACCTCAGCTTCCAGACCCCAGAGGCCCCAGGCTGCTCAGGAACCATTAGCTCCCGCAATGCGGCATCTGCACATCGTTGCAGAGAAAACGAAGAAACGCAAGCCAGCCGGAAATTACCTTCACCAGACCGGAGCAGTTATTAATATGTATGCTCGTCTTTGTAGGGCGAGTCGCCCACAGTGTTAACACCCCATACATATTAATATATTCCGGTTAGGCACATCGCTCTAACGAATAGCAATAATAATAACATATAAAAACTAATTAAATATATAATAATAACAATACCAATAATAATAGTAACACATAACTATAAAAACTCTTTTAGTAAAATAAATTAAGGGTTGTTACACTGTGGGCAATTTGCCCTGCAAAGACGAGCACCGGGGGATAGTAAATGTATAAGGGATGTAATCCAGCTGCACGTACGAATCAACACCGAGCTTGCTGTTCGTTCCTTCATTCTCACCATCCTTGGGGAGTGCGGCCGCGATGCTATCTATGGTTCCTTGATCCGTCCCGATGATCTGCAGTGCAGAGACGATTGCGTCGACGCCATCGGCCCTGGGCGGCTGTGCGGCCTTGTCGGTGCCCCTGCCGCTGGTGGCCCCACCGCCGACGCCGACGCCGGTACCACTTCTGCTGATGCCATCATCAGCATTTATGATTGGCCCCAGGTCCACAACACCCTGTCATCAGTGTTTAGCAGCCATACGTACGGTGCTTAACGTACAGGAACGCGCCTACGTACTGCTTTCTTTACATAACCACTGATACTGATGGGCACACATGAAAGCTGGACGAAAGCATCCCCAATGGCAGCAGTTGTCTGACATTCTGGAGCACTAGCTCAAAGATAATCGTTGTGGGTTGGTCCCCTGCCTAGGGCTTCCATGCTGCAGCCCCTGTCAGCCGACCGCGGCGGCCACTTACCTGTTCCTGCGCTTGTGCTTGTACTGGTTGGCACATGACAAGGATCACCAGAATCGCACACGATAGGGCGAAATTAGGAGTTGAGGTCGCCATTGTTCACTGCTTCCTGTTTGTCACGCGAAAGTGCGGGTCGTCGCTGCTAGGCTGGGTCGCTATAGCGGTCTAGTGCTTGTGAATAATAATGAAGTTGCTTTATGCCTGTCACGGATGCTTGATTCGTAGATGGTTGGTAAGTGACACTAAAATTCTAATTCACGTGGATTGAGGTACGGAGCAACAACTCAAGCTTTTCTGCGGGGACCCCAAGAAATCACTGGGTCCGCAGACGGGTCACGAAGGGCAAAAGAAGGGAATTCTGCAGGGAAGCGGTAAGCTTACTGCTACTTGCTGCCTATTCGGATTGGTGTGAACCGTATAAAAATTATGGGCATGAGCGCAGCTGTCATTGATTGGTAATCAATTCTGGCTGGAGTGCGGCCGGACAGTCGAAGACGTCGCCTGTCATCCTCTGTCATGTACGGTAGGTGCGTGTCGGCGCCCGGTCAACACGTCGAGTGGCGATCCGAGGTATGAAACGCCTCAAATATCTCTGTACAGAATCTCTTTACCTAGTTGTGTTGTTTTATGTAAAACTAATTAGGAAGCCCCGTTTCGGACATTAAGGGATGGACAGGAAGTATTGTAAGAGGATGTGTGGAAGCGAATAACAAGCAAAATGTCTGAATAGAGATTAATTTCTATTATTAAACTTATTCAATACCTGCGATCGATTAGGCCGCATGGGCCGCGACCTCCTAAAGCGACGTACCTCGGCTGTGTACGCCATGGTATGTCGATACGCACAGATTAATTTTGGAGAACAAACAACCTTATATATCGTACTAAGTAGGCGACTCAATATGACCCATCGTCCTTGACAGTATCGGCCAAATAATGCATATATATAAGGTTGATTATTTATTATATGATATCACATATGTATATTATTATATGATATCACATATGTATATTATTATATGATAATATACATTTTACATATGTATATCATAAATTCCATGCATAAAATGTTCTGTTCGGTTTAGATTTTATTCTTGCGCCTAATGATTTACTTGGTTTCATCGCGAATGGCGATGAGGAACATGTAACCAATACATTCGTGAATGATTTGCCTGTAAAACCTTTAACATATATAAGCATCACAAATATATCTATCAATAAATACTTAAGGCTTGTCTCGAGAGTGTATTGGCTCAATGTCGGAATCCGGGTATGTAATCTCGTGGCCGAAATTCACGATCCTTATTAACTACCGATACCGACAAAGATGAACAGCGCGCTGAGCATGATACTTTTGGCTTCAGTTTTATATCTTCTCACGTCCTCTCTAGGATATGCCTTTCGGGACCTTGTTGATCCGGATAGATCGACCTCTATCGACCCGACCGGCTACCTGGCTCACTTGGCGCACGCTTATCGTATGCCTCCTATTCAAAGCACCCAATAAAGACATTTTCGGCAGGAGACGGATATTTAGGCATTGTAGATGTACCATGCCCACTGCCGCATACAGCACAACAGCATAAATCATCTATCTATCCCGTGCGTAGTGCTCGTCTTTGCAGGGCGAGTCGCCCACACTGTAACACCCATACATCTGTCTATGTTGCTTTTGTGTAATATTGTACTTCCTTACTGTTCAACTTGAGTGGAGTCATCGGCTGGTGCACAACGCAAGCAGTTTCATGACAGCTTGATTTAAACGCGCGCGGGCTTTGTCGGCGCATCCGATGCTGGCCAAGCATGCGTGCGTGCCGAAGCGTTACAGAACGAACAAACGCTCATTCATGGGACACGGGCCGCCCATCCGCGCCCCCTCCAATCGCAACACTTGCACCATCCTGCATATGTGTCTCAGCCTTCGCCTTACTAGAAAGAAAGGGCCGAGCGAGGTATTGCCAGGGACTTCAACTGGCATCCGCAAACACGCAGCAAGGGCAAGGACACATCTGGACACGGGCCGCAATAGCCGTGCGTGCAGCGTCTCGTGATTCTCCCGGGGCCCCGATGTTAAACAATCAAAAAGGTTGCTAAAGTGGCTGGCCATAACTCAATCAACTCAAGCTCGCTCCCACTCCACCAACCAAGGAAGCGAAGGAAGCAAGAAGGCCGCGCGCTAGGTCTGTAGCGCAGGATTTTAACGCAGACTTGCTTGCGCATAACTCTCATGCATACCTGCGAAACCGTTCCACTACGATAGAAACTCTTTCGCAACTATTTGGACGGAGACCGCAGTGCGATTATCAGTACGGGCAGCAGGGTCATGGCACGGCTGCTGACGCTTCTCCTCATAACAACTTTGGCAACGGCACTCTTTGGGAAAACTTGCCAGGGCCAAACACTGGTGAGGGTCGATTTACACCTGAGGACACCTGCAGCTGCCAAAAGCTCATAGGGCTTACATACGGCCGCATATCTTGCTCGTCACTCAACCATCCATCCGCTTCATTCGTGATCATTTAATGCATGGTGCGTCTCCATGATGACGGCGCGTCAACTTGCTTGGGGACCCCGACGATGTGTGGATGATATGTTATAAATCAGCCGCAGGCAGTCGGCAATGCAACATGCCTACGTGACAGCATGCAATCGTTTCTACGTGTCGGTTTATCGGTTATGATGCACGGAGCCACGGAAATGTTCTGGACATGCCGACCTGCTGGTTCCACCATGCATGTCCCACGCACGCGTGTCATCATTTTGCTATACATACAGCTGGTGACCCGACGTACGGCATTTATATACCATCCAGTATTCCATGCCCGATGCAGGAAAGGATTGCACAGCCATTGAACCTCCTCAGGACCATGGCTGCGGACGCAACCAGCGGCCTGGGGGCGGTGGTGCCGTCCAGCAGCGCCCGGGATGCGATTAGATCAGCACTGGAGAGCTTCGGCGCCGACAGGGGCACGATAAACAGGATTACGTCAGCTATGCCTTCCGACAGTAGGTATTTGGGAAGGAGGGAGGGAAGGATATTATGAATACCTACATCAAGATCCTGCTAGCTGTCCCCCGCTGGGCTCACGCACGGTTCGTGCGCGTGAGTCCGTCACCTACGTGAGATATGGGTCTACGTTGTACGGAAACGTGCTTTCATCTTCACATAGATCTGGATCTGGATCCCAGCCCTCATAATCCATAATACCATTCAGGCGTTCCCCTAAGCTAATCTCCACGTTCTTCATTGCAGTCGGCTCGTTCCGCGAGTACCTGTTTCCACTGCGCGCCAGCGACGGGCCGTTGACTTCACCAGCTCAGGCCGCCATGGCCTTTAACAGCCTGGTGAGGAGAATAGCTATACCGTCTGCCCCATATTGGAAATGTTTTTCGGGACTCCATGATGTCTATTTGTTTGCAAAGTTCCAGACACTGGATTAGCAGTTGTGGTCTACATACGTACTCTTCATGCCACATATATCCAACTAACTGTCGCATTCCAGAAAGATCACATTCTCGCTTCCACCCCAAACGTGCCGGCTGCTGGAATCCTGCCTCTCAGCTGAACGACGCCTTCTACAACGTCACTCAAGACCTGCTGCGGACCATTCTGCCGATACCCGGCTTCCGCAGCAGCAACCCCAGCACCCGGGTCCCTGGTGGAGGCCCAGTGGGAATTCCTTTAGGTGCTGGCGTGACGGCGGGCGCTGGCGCTGGCATCCCCGGTGCTGGTGCTAGCATCCCCGGCGGCGGCGCGGGCATACCTGCTGTCATCGTTGCTGGTGTGCCCAGCAGTGCTGGTGCCAGTGTGCTCGGCGCTGGTGCTGGCGTGCCTGGCGTTGGTGCTGGCGGCCCCCCCGGCGGCGATGCACATGCTGATAGTGCTCCCGACGGAATCGGTGGCCCTGACGGCATCCCTGACATCGGTGGCCCTGCAGGAGATCCCGGCGGCGATATTGTAGGAGTCCCCAGGCTTATCGCGCCTGGTGGTGTGCCTCTTGGCCCCGGTGGTAAGTAAGCTTGAAGGTCACGCATAGTTCGGAAAGCCACATTGCAGTGCATCTGTATGTGTGCTGCTGCATCTGCACTTGTTTTCGTCATGATCATCATCGATATCCGGATAGATCGCAACATTGCGTTTCCATAACAAGATTAGCCCAACGCAACTTACGTATGTATGATTGATTACACTTGACCATCCTCACGGACGGCGTTTTCGTGGAGCAAGCTAAGCTGCGTCATAACTCATGTCATCCATAAGGCCCTGGCTAAGGAAGCGGGAACGTTGTTCGTTTTTCGTTTCCTTGCTTGGCTTTTTACCTCGCACACGCCGAGCGCGTCCCCAGCCCTCTAGGCTTCGCTCTGCGGCTGTGCCGTATGCCGTTGACACTTTTTAGTGCGTGCGTGCTTGCGGTGCTTGAGTGAGCGCGGTTTTCTATGCTATGCGGGCCTTCGCTATGCTGTTATTTCGTTTTTCTAAGCATGCACTGTCCCCTGCTGTCCTCGCTGACCTCCAGAAAATGATTGCGAAGAATCTTTATTCATGTACCTTGCTCCCTTCCATGTACGTTGCCCGTATCATTACGTCATCTGGCTCTTACCTCCTCTTACCTCATAACCATCGTGACCGTTATTAATCCCACCGAGCAGTTCTCGGGGCGCCATTCACCGCGGGCACCGGTTTGCCCCCAGTGGCAGGAGCCACACCCGCGGATTTCGCAACCTTTGCAACGCAGCTGATCGGTACGCGTGCAGGGAATTGAGATACGAAGCACGATGGCAGTTAAGATAAGGGGTTGGATAAAGAACGACAAAGGGCGAAGGTAGGCGCGCACGTCGATACACCCACGCAGAGCCACTTACCACAACAATCTTCTTACCGTCGTACACCTCCATCCACTGAAAGCACGCTACAGCCAGGTGACACACGTTGATAGGGAGCTGCGTGTATGTGACAGTAACGGTTTTTATATTTGCTCTTTACCAGCGAGCCAATTGCCGAGGTGTTGATTCCTTCTTTGGCATCGAAGGGCTCTTTGGCACGAGGCCGGAGGCTGTACGTATATAGGGACCCAGGAAGGGTGCGTGGCGAATGACAGAAACCGGTTGAATCGTCAGTGACCGGTTTTGTTTAGATTCTGCATTTGATTCGACGACCCGCCCTGAAACCCACTGACCCTTACCTCCCTGTCGGCTTTAGGTCCGCAATATTCCATCGGTATATGGGCTTCACTTGATTGTTTGCTACATGATGGATTCTAAGGGATTTCATCACCCACCGATATGTGACTTAGGGTTTAGGCTGTACGTAGCAGCATCTATGCATCTGCATCGTTAACCCGGCCGACCCTCGCTAATCAACGAGCATCGGAAAGCAGCGAGCACACGAAACCTTACGGAATGCCCGCCTGATGGGTAGTACGAACACCTGCACCTGCGTGCAGAGACGATTCCATGAGATCAACTTGTAAGCTTCGGCACGCAAAATGATGATGCACGTGGTGGTTGCATGCGAGCCAGCCACACGGCAGCCGAAATATCCGGTTGGTGCTGGTTGTCTCATTAGTGTGTGGTCAGCGTTGGCATGTGCCAGCGCTATCTAGGTTGCCATGGTGTGAGGAGGCCCACGGTGGTCCATGTGTACAGGTGACCTTGACAGGCACGGACGGGGTGTCTCTGACGCTATCAAGTTCGAGCGGGAGGCCAAAAGCAAGGCTGACTCCAAGCGGACGCTTGGCAAGGCCTGTGGGCAGTTCGCTCTCGCAGAGTAAGCCCGTTTGCACATGCACGCACATCAACGCAAATATAACCCCACCCCAACATGCCCCTATTAACCAGCCAGGGGTGGCGGCGTATCCTTACCACATGCGGGAGGCAGAAGTGGGAAGCCTAGCTAGCTAATAGGCGAAATACGGTCTTCGCAAGTCTGTGGGAGGAAGGGAAATGAGAAGTCAAGCCGATAGCGATAGGCTTGCCTGATGGAAACGACTGGAAAGCAAAAGTTACACAGCAAAGGTAATGACCCCATCAACCAAGCATTGGGAAGGCGTTTGGTACTACACGCACTCAGACAGGGGCCGGGTAATGACCTTCTTTCGCGCCCTATGGTTTCGCCACTATCCGCCCGACCATTTACCGACTATTGGCGCAGGTTCCTTCGAGGGGTTGCTGGTTTGCTCCTGGGTGTCGGCACCCCTTTCAGCGGCATCTTCGGGCTTCTGTCAGATCTTGCAGGTGCTGGCTTTACGGGGTAAGTGCCCTAACCAGCCTAACGAGGATGTGGTTGAGATACTGACATGCCGCCAATCGATTGTCCTTCGCGTATTCATGACAAAGAAATGAATTTGCGAAAGGCTATCGATTAACCTGGGACTTAAGCATGGGTTATCAAGGGCGCCTGGCCTGCCATGTGGCTGTATGCGGTAAGGGACGCACGCCTCGGTTAGTGCAGCTCCGCAGCAGTACTAAGAGAACAACACGGATGTGAACTCCGCTAGTCAATCCTCCTCCCCGCCCATTCCATATGCAACGGCAACTAACTAACATGCGCACAGGATGACCCCTGATGGTCATGCCTACATGAGTGCCTATTGCTGCGACTTGATCCACGCGGCTGGCATCGACATCGCGGTTCCCGATACAATCACTATTGGGCCCATCGGGATCGACCTGGGCGGCCTGCTGGGTGCTGTCCCTGGCATTGGTGGTGCGGCAGCGGGTGCCGCCACTGCCGCCGCCGACGCAGTCGCTGGCACGGCGGATGCGGCCACCTGCACCATCCTTGACTGGCTGGCGTTCGCGCTACAGGCCGATGAGCGGCTCATGAAGAGGTTCATTCGTCTGATTACCGCTGTGCTGGTAATTAGGGTTGGGAGGCGACGGAGCACACGTAACACGCAAACGGAAGATCACACAATCCACGTACATGGCTGATGATGGCATGCAGCGGTTTGGGTGAACCACGATGCCCCCGTTTGTGTACCCCGAGCCATCGTTCAAGTGGGTTACTCCACTTAACCAGACTTCTTCGTAATTATGATACCCCTCCCCCTTGTGCCATCCCCCCACCTACCTACCAACAATCCTACACACGCTCCCTCCCTTCCAGAATTTGGAGGTCAGGTTGTTCACTCAGGCGCTAAGAGGCTCAGAGAGGGCATCCAGCGAGGTCGCCAAGATCCTCCGGCGCCAGACGCGAAACGGCGCGGCGGGAGCCACTACTGGGGATCTTGGCGCTGGGGCGTTCGTGGATGGCCTGGGAGTATTGCTGGGCGGTCCCTGAGTAGTTGGGGAGTAGTAGTTTATGGATGGGCTCCCCGTGCTGCATTACCCTGGTTGGTTACGTACATCGATCTAATAGTTCACCCCTCGTCAGCTCGTCTAACCTCAGAATTTAATAATTTCCTTGTGCTCTATCGCGATCTGTGATCCGTAATTTGGCTGACTGACGTTCTTTCTTCGTTCTTTCCTGAGGGGACTGACGGCAGGATACCACCAGGCATCCATAACGTTGCTTGTTCTGGACAGATGCAGTGATCAAGCTCTACGAGGGCCTTGGCTCCGTGATCCATCGTCGTCTGTTGGTAGGCATGGACTTAGACGCGTGTATGTGGTTAGTTTTATCGACGCGCGTCGCTACTCCCGACGGCTCCAACAGGTCATCCCTAATTCAATAATTGAAAGCAGGATCAAAACTTTTCATGCGTCAGAGTACAGTACGTTGTCAGATGCATGCATGCAAATGCACAGGTCTTGCTTTTTATTGCTTGGATGATTGGATGGTGCTGCCGTGCCGTATTATTGCGTGCCTGTCGTTTCCCTCATGGAGGATTGCAGCCAGGTACCGTATGAACGGTACTACGAATGCATGAAGAGACAAACTACAACTTACCCCTGCATGAGTAATGCTGGAGAATGGTCTTTGAGACATTACATTTTAAGGCGTAAGGCTTGTCTGTTACGTAGGCACATTAGGTGCGGTGCTGACTTGATCCATAGGTGTGGACAACTCCAACTGTTAAGGCCTCTCCGAGATGTGTGTGTGTGTGTGTGTGTGTGTGTGACAATAGCACCGTATATTTGCAGCGGCTGTGTGCCGCATGTTCTGGACGATCACTACAGGCCAATCCTGACACAGATGATATCTTCTTTCTGTTATAATGCAAGGCCCCATGGAGGCTGTTGGTTTATTGGAAGTCTTTCGAAGGCACCACCCATAGGAATCATCGGCGATAGCATTATGCATCCCTTCACCCCACTGCATACTAAAGGCCGCCGTGAGGACCGGGATACGCAGTTTACCCTGTGTTATACCCTGTGCGCGATCTTCCGGCCTGATTGAGCCATTCCTGCCAAAGTGCAAATGCATCGGAAGCCTAACGGGCACCCTTTTGCCCTGGTGTCAAAGTAATCCAAGCTCTTCAGCAACCAGAGAAACCTAACCCAATACCTTTTCAAAGAGCTTCCAGGAAATTAAATCCCCTAAAAACCCCAAAACCTCAAGAAGGTCTGCCTTAAGAGGGTCTGCCTTCTTGCCCTGCGTGCTTACCTCTGCGTACCTCTTTAACTCGTCATCCATATGTCGGCCGCCCCAGAGCCCTAGCGCTTCATGTCACCTGGTTTTACAAATGATGCCTCAAATCGACAGACCAGCAAACCGTTTCTTAATTCGGCACACGCATGCAGCTCTTGGGCAAGGAGGAGACACGGACACTAACACCCAGCCTAGGAATCTATTCATCATTCTCTAAATAAATCCAGCACCGCATCGTTTTGAGACGTGCGCCCGTCGTTCTAAACACATTTAAGTGTAAGCGCCCGCGCAGAGCAGTGCCAAAACACACAAACAAACACACCGCCTCAGCCCGTCCTTGCTATCAAACACTCCCCCCCCTCCTTCCGCGTACGCAACTAATATTCGAAGAGTAGAAACCGAAGCACACTGCAAGACTCGTTGGTTAGGCGTCCAGAGAGCTGAAGAACTCCTGCACGGCTGCCCTGTACCCGAACACGACCTCCAACTGCGCCTCCGGGCCCAACTCCTCCCAGCGTTTTCGGAGCGCCAACAAGAACCCGCGGGGGGGCACGCGGACCTTCACACCCGGCACTTCCCCGCTTCTGGCCTTTCCTCTTCGGCGGCGACGCAATGGCACAGGTGCGTCCACCCCCGCTGCATCAACTTCCTCATCTGGTAATGCTGAGGCGGACGCGGGTAGATCGGCGGCCCCATCTGTAGCGGCAGGTGTGGCGGTGGCGTCCTGGCTGGCGTCCTGCACTGGCGCGTCCTGAGCACGCCGCGACAACCGTTCGAATTGCTGGTTTGCACCGAGAACCACGAAAGCGATGTCCGCTGCGGTTAGCGTGTGGATTTCGCGGTGCAGCTTCTTCCAAACCTGCACATGGAGAATGCAGGGCACGTGCTCCATTATCGTCGAGCCCCAGAAAAAGAGCCAACCAAGTCCAACCCGGCATGCACAGCACAGCACAGCACAAAACACATCGCACGCGCGAGGCCAGGCGAATGGCGGTGAAGCACAGAGCAGAGCAGAGCAGAGCAGGGCAGGGCAGCAGGAAAATCGAAAATCACAACCATGGATTCCGCAGAGAAGCAAAGACGTGCAGTTGCAACTGACGGGCGAGGGTCTTTCAGCAACCTTAAGATTCTAAGAAAGCACCCGACGGCGACGCCGCATACCTCTGCCCGTGTTTCGGCTCCTCGCTTAAGAGCCCCTCGCCCCGTCGGCTGTTCTCTGACAATTCTATGACTCCGAATTTTCAGCTCACGGATTGGTTCACAGATTCACCCCAACCCCGGCCCCGGCCCCGCCAATGATACGCACCTGCGGCGCCCATACTGGTGGCGGCATGCGCATATGTCCCCATGCGAATAGGAAACGCGCAATCGCCTCGGGACTGCTGTGCAGCAGCTGCTTCTCAAAGGCCTCCAGCATAGCGGCCTTCCAGGTACTCCAGGGGCTCACTCGCATTTGCACGAGTGACACGAGAATATTGGACAGCGCCTGGCCATCACAGCGGGGGATCACACGTTCCGCCACCGCCAGCAACCTGGACGCCTTCACGACGTGGGCGGGATGAGATGAAAACCCGAATAAGATGCGGCACGGAGATATGGGCAAGTAGAACAGAGGGGTGAAGACGGGAGCCATAGGCAGGAGAAGCCCGGGGAGACAGCAAGCGGTGTTTGCGGCAGCGTGCAGCGCCAAGAGCGTGCAGCGCCTAACACCAAGAAACATACCCCCTTGATTCGACAAGAGCACGATCCAGGGAGGTGGACGCCATGCTTCAAAACCCATAATCGTATGCGACCCCTAATACCTGATAGTCAGAAGACGGTCGGAATCCAAGCCGGGGCAACGAAATGAAGACATCCTGGCACTGCGGCCCGCTTAGGTAGGTACCATATTGCACGGCGCTGCATAGACGCAGGCGATCGGGAACCGGTCCCGTATGGCAATGGGGAGAGGGTGGGTTTGGCAGTTTTGGGGGCGGGATAGGATGAGTATTCGGCAGCAGAAAAGTGGACCAGGCACGGAAGCCAGCAAAGCAACAGTCCACCATCGGCCGTCCCTCAGTGACCTAATTAGCCAGAAAGTGCGCCGCAGCATCATAATCATACAGCGAGGCGATACAGGCAGGCTTTCCCTGAAGCGGTGTGAGGTTTCCCTGAAATGGTGGGCCATGGACGCAACTGGAACTGATATTCAACAACCAAACGGCGATAGGTGTGAACCATGATGAGGGAGGCAATCTAAGCAGGGATCCCTCCTTCAGATGCCTCGGATGGACTCATTTTTCCAAAAGAAGGATGTTTCCACAACGCTCTCTTCCTCTCCGCTCCCTTCCGTTCCCACCTCACGAGCGCCCTCACCGGAATACGGCCTTGCTGACCAGGAGCGCGGGTACTATTGGCATAGAGTTGGGGCACTCGTTCCGCAGGTGGCTCAGCGCCCATAGCGTGTTGGTGACGCCCTGGGAGCATGGGTTCACAGGGGGGGCCGGGGAAGGGGCACTGAGGGACGGGAAACGAGCGGTCCGCAAGAGCAAGCACCCCACATGAATGATAAGTTCTGAATGCGCGTGCTATGGACGAGTTCTGCGTGTCAGTGGCATGTTGCTGCAGGTGTTAGTTTAGTGTTAGAGAGCGAGGGGGGTGTAAGACGAAAACTCCACATGAGCCACAGAAGGGACGAAGCCGAAGCTGTGCTAGGAGGGGGGCAGGGGGTCAAGTTTTAACGGGGCCACGTCCCCACACGCCCGGCACGAGTGGCGACCACCCTAGCCATGGTTCAACGCCGTCTTCCTTTCCCACGCAGATGGGAGACGCGCGTGCGCGCCTCCAAGTTTTGTCCTGAGCAAACGTCGTTGATGCTTTAGCTTAACTTGCTGTCCCTCATCTCCGCCCTTCTCCGCAATTGCGGGGTAGGCTGTTTCTTCGGCGGTCTATCCATGAAGGTAGGATTAGCTGTGCCGTTGGCCCGAGCCATGTATTGCCCGGTAAGATGTGCAATATACGCACACAAACATACACACACACATACATACACACCTGCACATCTGGCTTCTCCTTCTGCTCGCCCAGGACCAGTGACCCAATCTTCTCCCACATCGGTGGCCAGAAGTCCTTAATGGGCGGTGTGAAGCGCAACAGTGCCAAACCGAGCAGCACATTGGAGATCTGCTGTGGCCGGTTTGCACGCGGCAGCTCCTTCAGCAGCGCGATACACAGCTGTTGTAAGGACGGAAAGGGCCAGGCGAAAAGTCCTCAAGAGATGTGGGGATGACGTGAGGGGCGCTCGTCAAACATCAACCTGATCATCAAACGAGGCTCTGGGATCGCCCCGCCCCACGAACGTGCAATAGCGGCTTGTCGTGTGGTTGTGTTCGGCTTGCCCCACCTGGCATTATGGGGACTACCATCTAATTTACGCATCGTCCATCTCCGTGTGCACTCACACGAGGAGCAACCGAGCTTGTGCCGCTTGCCCGCATCATTTGAGTTCCCGCAACAATCCTTGTCTCTTTATCCCACATTCTCCTCTTTCCCGCATGTGAAGGTTTTACCCTTCCAAAATCTCACCCGTGTCATGAACATGCCGTGGGGCTGGTACCCCAGCCGGCCCAGCGCCCAAAACACATTGGAGATATCTTGCATGCTGAACTCTGAAAGCTTACTCCCAGCGGCGACCGCCCACGCCTCCAGCAGCGCCTCCGAAACCGGGAGGAATGACTGTCGGCTCCTTGCCTCCGCCGCCGCGGCGGCGGCAGCGGCTTCTAACGCCTTCTTGCCGCCACGGACCCGTGACCTTTTCGCCTCCGCCTCCAACCCCGGTCCCGACGCCGACGCAGCCTCCACATTCCCTCCTGGCATCCCATCCCGGATCCCCGTCGCCGCCTGCTCCGCACCTTCCACGCTTGCACCTTCGCCGATCCCATTTGCTCCCGCGTGGAAGGCAACCACCTTGCTGCTGCTGCTGCTACTGCTAAGTAGGCGGCTGCAGTCCACGCCATCGGATTTCAGCTTAGCGGCCGCCCACACCAGGTTGGCCAGTCCACGCGGTGCCATGTCCGCCAGCGTCTCCGCTGTTGTGACCGCCTCCATGGAGTTCACGAAGGCCGCTAGCACGGCAAGCTCCGGACGCTGTGGTGCTGATTGCGGCCGGCCGGAACCGGACGAGCTTGGGCCGGCAGCTTCAGGGGCGGACGTATGCGATTCAGCTGCTGGCGGCGGGTCTGACACGAGCTTGGCCAGGCGTGTCCATAACTGCAGCGGCACGGTAAATGGTTATCAAGGGGCATGGATGAGAAAGGGCCAAGACACCGTTAGCCAGGAAGGAAGTCCTGGAGTGGCACGTTTGGCACGTTTTTTCCAGGCGCACTTGGTTGTCCGTTTGTTTGTTGCGAGAGTTTTCAGAAGCCACGAACGTTGCTGATTCCCTGTACCAGAAGAAACTGGATTTTGGCAGCAGTATCGCCCGCCTTCCCAGCGCCCCTCGAGATCGCACCAACGTGAGAGCTTTCAGACGAGACGCACCGTCGCTATGTGGATCGCGTTCATGTCATTTTGTCGCCCTTCTTCTAGCAAATCCTGCAACTCCTCGATAGAGTTAGCGTTAGCGATCTGGGAAGTAAATCTCCGAGGTTGAAATGAAAGGCCGCCGCGAATAGTGCGAGCACTACCCCTTAAACCATCGCCGCCATCTGAAGCCACGGCAGGGCTCGCGTCCTTGACGGATGCGCTGCCTAATCGTTTCCGGCCAACCGTGGGCGATGGCTCCACGAACGAGCTAGTGGTTGCGCGGCCACTGCTTGCGGCTCGCTCAAGCTTTGCGGCATGCTCACTGGATAAGGACGATGCCGTGTCGGTGACCACGGAATTGGGTACGGAATCGACGTAGCCGTGCGCCATGCTGGGCAGGCTGTTGTTGGCGTGGACTTGGCCCCATGTTGAGATCTGGTCAAGGGAATGTGCCGCGGGGTCCGAAGAGCGCGCCGACGGTGCCGCGACGCTGGCAACGTAAACGGCAAGGCTGCCTCGAAGGCGCAGGGTGGATAACCGAACCTGGAGAAAGCAACCCAAAAACCGTTCCTAAGAATTGAATTGTTGACGTTTAGTGCCTCGATGATGCGTGCCAACGCAAGGTGTGATTCGTTGGCCTTCTGACCAACAATGGCCGGCGGCGCCATGGGTGAATGCGTTTGGTATGTTTATGTATTTTGTTTAATTTTCCAAATTAAGATAACAAATTGACATCAAAATTGAATAGGGTTGGGAACCCAAGCCCCTTCAACAAGTGGCGGCAGGACCACTTGCACCAAAACATTACTTAACATACCTGCATTGACTGCAGTCTCACCACATTATGCATAAGCCCGGATGTGCGTGTCTTCATGGCCGAGCAATTGACACAAACACGCTGCGCAGTGCACGTGAGACCACAAGGACAATACCGACGAACTATGACTAGAATGGATTTTATAATGCTTAGCTTCTTTCAAAAAAATCCCTTTGCGTAGTCTCGACCTGGTGTCATGAAATGTCCCTAGTACTTGTGGCTCCTGGGTCTGAGTTTTCTGTTTTCCAACGACGCCGTACGGCGTCCCGATTTGTACAAGTTTGCTTTAGCTATGCATTGCTAGGATATTTAGGAAAACATATTGTTTATGTACTTGGGTTGATGCACAAGGCTCAATGAGCAGCAAGATTGTTACCCTGCCGAATGGGACCGTTATCCGGATTCGCCCTTATCGAACAGATGATCACGACGAGGTAATCCGCATCTTCCGTAAAGGAATGATGGGATTAGCGAACGACGGTGTCGGACAGATTTTCCACACGAGTCGACCGCTGCAAGTGTTTGCTTGCACAGCACCAGCTGCTACCTTGATTGCCACCCCGATGCGCAGCAGCTTCCTTTTCAAGGCCGCTGCAATTTTTGGTGCAGCTGCTTTCATGCCCTGCCTCGTCTTTGTGTTGCTTCGACGGGCGATGAAGCGATACATCTTTCAGTCCGTCAACAGCCCCGACCTCAGCAACATCGGAAAGTTTTATTCTACTTTGGGAGCAGGCCACGGAAGCGCGTTCTGGGTTGCCGAGATCGTCGAACAGGGCCCCGCGGTAACGGCCATACCTGATACTGCGCTCACTGCACAGCAGCCCCTAGCGGTTCCCAGGCCCGCATCAACTGCTAGCTTCCAGACCCCATCATTAACTGCAAACAGTGTTACAGCAAACAACCTTTTGAATCCTTCGGAACCCGCAACAAGTCCCGCAGCTATACCGGCACTGCTCATAGCGGTCGAGCCAATAGCAGGAACAACGGCCCAAAGTGCCAAGGCCATGTCCACGAACGAACAAGGCGGCGTTATAAATGCGGAGGGCCGAAGCTCTTCCGCAGCCTTTTTGTCGGCAGAGGCAGACGAGCGCCGGATCCGTGAGCTGGTAGCTGGCTTGGTTGCAGCAGCTGTCGCGAGAATTGAAGCTGCATCCTCACGGTCACCGACAACATCACCCCGATCCATAGCGCTACCAGCGGCTGCATTGAAGGCGCCGCTGGTCTTGGTAAACTCCGATGATAAGCCGGGGGCAGAAACCAAGCCGTGTGAGGCCACGATGCTGGACAGTGAAATGGGCCCGAAATCAGTGCCGGTGCCTTCGGCTTTGGCAGCGCCGGCAACCCCGGCAGGTGTGGTAAACGGACCCCGCGTCGCGTCCTTCCTGAATTCCGCATCAACAAGCCCTGTGGCAGGATCGGCTTTCACTGTAGAAGCAAAATCCTCCACGCCGGTCGTCACCCGGTTGCAGGAGGTACCTTCTGCAACAACAGCAGAGTCTTTGCCGGGTGGCAGCAGCAGTGGCGGCAAGACCAAGATTATCGGTCATGTGGCCCTGGAGCGCAAATCTTGGAAGCTGGCGGAGCTTCGGCGCATGAATGTGCTGAAGCAGTACGCGGGACAGGGCGTCGAGGGAAAACTGCTTGAAACGTTGGTGCAGCACGCACGCGATAATGGTTTCCAGGAGCTGTTGCTTCACACGTCGGGCTTGCAAACAGCGGCGTGGCGGCTATCTGAGCGTGCCGGCTGGAGCATCAGCGGGGTGTCTCGGGCGCAAGGTGTGGACTTCTACACGTACACGTTAGACTTGACGAAAAGGTGCTGAAATCACCGGCAGCGTGCGAGCTGTTGGATTGATCAGGCAGTGGAAGCGCTTGCAGCAGCTGCTGCTGCAGGAGCGCCGCTCCGCTCCGCGGTGTACTCCAGTCCCGCGTCTCGCAACCTCCGCCGCGCCTTGTCCTCTTCCACCTCCTTTCTCTCCTCGTCCACCCCCGCCGCCGTCGTGGAGGCAGTCCCAGCGACCCCTCCAAAGCCCAGAACACCAGCGTGCCGCGGCGTCTGTTGTGGCAGCGGTCTCGGTTGTGACAGGTCGGCCGTGTTCGGCGCCCGCCGCCGCCCCCAGCACTGCACCATCCGCCGAGTGCGCCAACTCCCGACATGCGGCGATGGCACACAGAGCATTGACAAGTCCCTCCGGGGGAATCTCATGAAGTCGCTCGGTGATCTGCGGCTTGAATACGGCAGAATGGAACACGCGAACTGTAAGCAACCCGTATTCGACACTTGACAGGACCGACATTGACATTTTCTTGATCCACTTAACCTGAGGGGCAAGTTAAAGACCAAAGCGAATGGAGCAGGTGGATTCCCAGGATTCCACCTGAAGGGCCATTACGTGTTCTGTGCAATATTAGGCAGCTCCCGATTACGACAGCGGCACTCGACAGCGGAGGGAACGAGCGGGATGGACGCGGAGAAAGGCCCCTCCCTGGCCGACCGACCCACATCATTCACTAACGCGCACACCTCATTGTTTGCCGTTTTCGTACCTGCAGTGCGTCCGTGCCGTACGTACCTCAGAGGGAGTAGTTCCGGTACAGAGGGACTCCAGGGGCAGTTGCATGCAGCCTAGGCTCCATAGTACGGCTGTCGTCGGTGTTCAGACCGTCAATCCAAATCCTTCATAGCCAATCGGCCCGAGGAGCCTAGGTGTAGCGAAACAGCAAAGAGGTCGGAAATAGCATATGTTCCCACAGGTTGGATCTTACATTAATCAGCGACATGTTCGGGTTTTACTTAATGGTCAGGCCTAAGCAGCTTCAATCAGAGGTGGCAGGAGACGGCATAATTGTGCAGAATCTCTTAGAAACATCCGACAGCAAACACAGTCACTAGGATGTCAGAAGGAAGACACTAAGACACCCGTGACTGCACGCGCCCCTCAGCTTTACTGGGTCCTGGAGTTTGGAGCGAGCCCCTGGGTAGCTAACTTGCATTACTATCATTGTTTGTCCTAGCTTATCGATGTCCGTGCTTATCGGGTGAGGTTTAATGACGGGCCTAACCAGTCCCTCCACCGGGGGAAATATTCTAGATACGGAAGGATGATATCAAAAGGAATCCCATAACCCTAAGCGCAACGCCGCCGGCACCGAATACGACCAAGGTGCCGTACATGATACACAATACATCTTCATCACCTCTACATCATGATTGTACGACCGCACAGTCCGACGAATCCAGCATTAATGCTTCTAGCGCTATGCTGGAAGCGTACTTGGATTAGCAGATGCTCCTGCTGCGGCGATGGAACAGCAGCGGCAAGGCGACGGAGGAACACGAAAATGCCTCTGGCAGCAGACGTACGCCCGACAGCCATGAAATGGCCAGCCAGCTGCGGTTGTTGGTACGGCAACAGGCTTTCAATAGTCCTTGGCCCACGGGTCGACGACACTGATCTTGGAAAACACCATCAACATCAACAACCAGAAAAGCAAAAATACACGGAAAGGGATAGTCGTAGGTCTTAATAAAATTCCCTGTATCGGATTTCTTTAACCCATCACATTGGAGCACACATATCGCATCGAAATACATCCAATCATCTCAATAAATTTTTGCTGAATAAGCGTAGTCACAAAAACAATTTCCAGGACCTTCCATAACTGCACGTCAAACCCTGAATGTCCCAATTCATTCCCGCATGCCTTAGGAGCATACCCAGAAGATGAAAATTTAATTATATTTAGCGAGGTCTGCCAGATATTGTTAGTGCAACCACGTGTTTCTGGTTCGGCGTTCGCCGTTTCGTGGGGGATGTATTCGCGCGGGTTTGGAACTGTGGTTAGCACCAGCCTGCGCGAGCTAGTTGTGTCCTGCTGGGTCAGCCGTACGATGTGTCCCGCTTCAAGCGGTTTGGGCCGTGTTCCACCGAGGGAAAGCTATCCGCGGCGAAGCGACCTAACATCTCCCGCGCCATCTCTCACCCTTCCCCAGCGTGTTGGTCATATTCCATCCTCCACGACGGCTCTTCGCCGCCGGCAGCACCGTCACCACCCGCAGGGATCGATGCTGCGACTGGCGTAGAGAATCTCCAGCGGTTCAAACGCGCCACCGGCCAGCAGCAACGTTGCACCAACAGCTGGCCAGCCGCTGCAGCCAGCCCGGCAGCGGCACCAGCTCGTGGGGCGCTGCCGCGTTAGTATCGGTTCTGCGCATCAATCATACACACGTGTAGGAATAGGAAGGACCTGCAAGTTGATGGCGATTGTCCCGTCCTAATTCCGATCAAGTTACTTCAGGCAATAGGGCTATGAGAAGATCTTTAAAGGCCCGTCGTGCAATGCCACGTACCTGTACCCCAGCACCCTGACCCGTATTATGGCTTGTTCAACCCCCTCCCCCTCCCCGATGAAGAATAATACCCATACTCGCCTCTTCAATTCTTTCGCCTTTGATACAACCCCGTTCTGTCCGTCCATCGGTCAAAACATCCACGCAATGTCCGCACGGCATAGGGTCGTCCCCAACTCCCAATACATACGATTTGAAATGCTATGGTAACTCCTACGATTGCGGTTCCCCTTGCTCATCTTGCATATCACTCCGCAGTCTTGGCATCCTCTCAGCAGCAAATACCTGAGTTGCAATACCCAGCCCCCTCCTGCACCCTAAAGAGTCGCCTATCTCCGTTTCAAAGCTCGTCGCCTCTATGGATATGTGAAGGGCGGTGTTGTTGTACGGAAACCCTAAGTATCTTCACCCCATTTTGCATATCCTATAACCGTCCAACTTAAATACTAGGCTGCGACCCCACTTCCACGAGGCTGCTGCGTGGGGGGCCACAACCCCGATTCCCCAGCACTGCGGAACTCTGTCACTACCTCCGCAGTTCACGGCTTAAGGCATCAATCCCAGAGCTTTTCCAGGTAGCGGGCCAAGTAGTGTTGGCCGGCGACTATGTAAGGAGTACGTACCGCACTATTAGGTATGGTGTGGAAGAGTAACGTAATTAACATTATGTAATTGTAGAAGCTGTTGCATCTACCTTACCCATGTACCTCTAGACCGAGAAGCTGCCCAAGCAGACTCTGTGTGTTGCATTTTATTGTGTACCATGTTTTTGAGCTTTTTGCAGCTTCTGGGGTGTGCACTGGTCAGAAGGCGTGCTTGAATCTCTCGGTAATTTACAATAGCTTATAAATTTCCTTCGTAAAGGTGAGTAAATCATGGCCATGGGTTGACCGAACAAGATAATGTGTACCGCAGTAAAGGGTGACCAGCTAGATAGGGCGTAGCTCTGCGTAGGGTTACCTACGCATGGGTAAGCGACCTATGCCCGAAAAATGCAAAAGTGAATGTATCTGTTCAAGCTAATAGGAATGCCTTTCGAGCTTTTCGCATAATAAGTAGTCGCCTTCCGCCGATGCTACCGTTGCCTTCCGACGGCTTGCCCAAAGCTGTCCACTGGCTCGGTGTTATTGCTGTGATTATTACATTAGCTATAACATTCATTCATCCTGATGCCCATGTTTACATAATATGTATAGCCCAGTAGGGTGCTCTTATTGCAGGCGTTGCTGCTGCAACGTTGAGACAACATAGAATGGAAATAGAAATATTTCAAAATGTATTTCTTTAAAAATTGTATGCTTCCTTGTTGGTGATTGGGATAGCCCGTGGCGAAGACGTCTTCCAAGAAGGACGACGTATGGTAAACGTCGCTTAATCCTGCACGACAAGCATGTATTTTGATATTCTAAGAACTTCATTACTTAATCATAATTTACAACAAAATTCTTTGCAACGATGGAAAATTGCAAACTATCTGATTTTATGCGCGAGAAGTTGTTACAGTACTAACCAACCGTACTTCACCTCAACGCTGGGGCAGGCCTTGGACGCTTCCAGTTACGGAGGTATCATGAGCCTTAAACTTTGTTGTATCAACGTTTGACATGATAAAAAAATCAAGAATCACAGGTTTTTGTGTTAACTGAAGCCATCAACCCACTATGCAATGTTCAATTAAAAAAACATCTAGCTTGTTGAGAAAATTTCCAAATATAATATTCACCCAAGGTTGAGGTGATTCCGGAGGTTCCGGACTGGGCTTCGTCAAAGCTGCAAGCGGCCCCGTGGAGCCGCAATAACGCGGTATACGGTGAGACATTTAGGGTTTGAGTCATGTTTGAAGTTGAACTTATTCACCTGGGCGATGGGAGAGGGCTTGTGGCATGAGACATGCCAACGGGCTAGCACAACCTTGCTTTTCCTTACAAGAGTAACTTAGGGAATTGCATATTTTAATCACAACAGCTTAATATAGCTATGCTATTGTTTACCTGGCCGATGCTTCCGCCGGTGTGCTGGATGTTGAGCTTAATTGTCACGCTTTCCCAACCGAATGACTGCATGTGCGCAGCGCCATATGTGCTTTCTACTAAGTACCTTCTTTTGATAGTAGTAGCTGCGGAGGACGGGTTCCTGACCGGCTCAGACCGGTACCATGGAGCCTGGGGGTGCGGGCCCCCCCCTGCGGGGCCCCCCTCGGGCACGGGCGAGTGATGCTGATGGCGGCCTTCTCGTTCCTGTAAGTTGTTGCGTCCTGGCGTCAGCAGCTGTTCAATCAACCCCTGCAAACAGGTCCCCCAGAACTGGAAAGAGGCCTCGGCCCTGTACTTCGTCATGCACAATCTCTCCGCGTGGCGGACACAAACCATGTCCTTAGCGCCACCTATCCTTCGGTGTTCGTTCTTTTCCCTGCCCTATTGCACGGTATTTTTTGAACACCCTCGCTTGGGCCCCCACAATTCCTCCCGTCAATGTGCCTCCATGACTTGCTCAACTCGCGCAGCGGGGGCCTGTAAGCGAGGATGTCATGGCAGCCATCAGCGAGCGCGCTACCGCCATCTTCTCCAGCCACAAACATAAGGTCTCCGGCATGCTGGAGCCACAGCAGGGCCCTTACGCCCTGGCACTCGTGGGAGCGATGCTCGGACTCAACCAGAAGCAGCTCGGTGAGCTGCTCTGCGACATGCTAGCGTTACCTAACGCGCATGCGAACTTGGAGCGTGCGATCCGAACTTGTGTCTATATGTTTGCGAGCCCTTATGTCAGCTAAATCCTCGGGCACAGGCATGGCTCTGAGCGAGGGCCTCAGCACATCCCAGGGTCTTCAGTGAGGAAATGCCGCGTGTATGCAGCCGTGCCCGGGGGGAGTGCTCCACACGGTGGTGGCTGGTGCCATACGCTATTAGCCCTCCTCCTGGCCAGCATGGACGCCTGTGGGGCCTATTCAGTTCAGCAATGCAGCTTAACTAATAGGGATCTGGGGGTGTTGGGTTCCCGGTTGCTTTTCCCTCATGGGGTCCATAACAAAGTGAGTCAGTGGACGTTTCGACGTTCTCAGATGAAGGACCAAAGTCGCTGCAGCTTTAACGACAAGCTTGGGTTCCTGGTCTTTGCGTATCATCTTCCATTTCCCCGGGCTGAGTTGTCCTGCCATCCAGCTGCTTACACCCCCGTGGCGCGTTTCCCTCCCCTTACCTGCACAGACTCGGAGCTGCAGCTCAATGCGCGGGTCGGCCGCCGCACGCTCAGCTACGAGGAGTTTATGTCGGCATGCGAGGCCATGGTAGCGCTTCACGGCGCGCTGGCGCAGCAGCAAATTAAGAGACTGCCCAGTGAGTACGGTGGTCCCGTGGAAATCTTCGAACGGTTGATGGTTTCGGAAATCAGTCAGACGGAGTGGGATTCTGGGAAATCGCACCCCATTGGGTGGAAGGGGGGGGGGACACGATGATTGAGGAATAAAAAATGGGCCCGGAGGAATGTTTGACGATGGTTGAAATGGCAAGGCGCTGGAAGAATTTAGATGGGTGATGGATTCGGAGACCAGGGCTGACCCGGTCGAGTGCTATGTGTGAGTGCTATGGAACGTGACAAGGTGCTGGCTAGGGCTAAAGAACTGGGGTGGCGTTGGGGAATTATGGACGTATCGGAGAAGAGGCAAGCCGGGATGGGATGGGATATGTCGTGCAGAAGGGATGGGATAGCTCATGCGGGAAAAGAGCCTGGGTGGGAGGACGGTGACGAAACATTTTCTTGGGACATGGAGCATGGGCTCGCAAAGCCCTCGCCGCGCAGAGGACGGTTATTTTGTGTATTTGTCGGTTATTTGGGGTAACTCTGTTCTGAATGAGGGGAGCGGAAAGTTTAGGAAAACCTGGAACGGCTCGGGGACTGGCCTAAGAGCCACTTTGTCACGGTTCTGAAATCAGGGAGCGCTGTGTGGCCCAAAGTTCCTTGGTGCGGCTCCCTGCTGTCGCCACGGCGGTGATGGGTGGCCAGCCGTCGCCGAAGGATAGGATGGCAGCGACTCTCTAGCACGTCGTCGTTTTTTAGCTTAAAGATCGTGTCGGTCATCATTGGAAATGTCGGAGACGCCTGGTTTACACGGCTCGCCGCGGCGGGTGCGAGCCTAACTAGGGTCAAACACACCCCAAGGCCATCGGTGTTGGTGGTCATCCCAGCAGCAGGCGTTGGTGTGCGCCGTGGGGATCCACGACCTTTTGGGAGCGGGTGCTAGTCCTTGGCTTGCTGCGTCGCAGACCGGGGGAGCTGGTGTTCCTATTGGCAGCGCAGCTTCATGCTAAACAACGTTCCCCCCTCTCGTTCTACCATGGCCCTGCCTTTCCTCTTCGTTTCGAGCTCTCCTGGACCTGATAAACCGCCTGTATATGTTAGGTTTTTGCGTATGAGTTTGTGTGCTTGCGTACTTGCCCGTATTTTATGCGTAGATAACGACATGAGCGGTGCGCTGAGGGCCGCCTTCAGCTTGTACGTAAAGCTCAACGTGGGCGGCTTCGTAGGCGGGGACCAGCGCATGAACAGCAACCAGTTTACCAAAATGTGCCAGGATGCTGGAATGATGGAGCCTAACGGTACGTATTAGCACGACGTGTAGCCTTACATCTTGCAGTGTGTCCTCTGCATTCTGCCGGCTGTTGCGATTGACAGCATTATAATTCAGGAGGCTTGCGGGGTCGAAGGTTGATGGAGCTGACAGGGCATGTGCGGTAGGGACGACGGCTGCTGCGAAAGGAGCTGGGGAAATACCATGGATGAGCCCATGGACACAAGAGGCGTGTCTGGGTATGGCGAATTGGAAAGCGTGTATAGGCAGGGACCAGTGCAAGCCATCGCTTGGTTTCTTGTTTATCTTGCATCTACAGTTCCTCCTCTACTTCCCTCGTGCCTCCCATGGCTTCAAGTGACTGGGCCTGTTGTTTGACGACCATTTTGTCCATTGCCGCCCTTCTTCTTCCCGCCCAGGTCCTGCGAGCATGTCAACGCTACAGATCAGCTGGGCATCATGCAAAGCCACCTTCGGCTCCACGCGCCTTCAATATAACCAGTTCCTAAAGGTGTGTGCAGGTGGAAACAGGGTGCGGCCCAGGCCATGACTGGATCAGGCGGGGCTGGACAGCGCGTGTGCAGCTTAGCATGGCGCCGTGCGGCGTTGTGTAATGTAGCGGGAGGTGCTCCTGGAGGGCACACTTAACGGCCACCTGTCCCGACTGCTGGGCGCCGGGTCTGCGCCTACGGAGCCCCACTCACGCCCCTTCCCGCCGCCGCATTCCCGTCTGTCTCTGCAAAGCTGTTGATATCCTCTTCTGCATCCCGCCCCCTCTGCCGCGTGTGTCGTTGTCTCTTAACGCGCCCGTCCACATGGGGCCTCTCGCCCTCACATGCGAGGACTTATATCTTGTAAGTAACTTCGCTCGTGCCTCGCAGGTCATCGGGGCGCTGGCTGCGGAGTTATCAGGCGACGTGTTCCTGCTCGTGGCGGGGCTAGGGCTGCAACTTCCCACTGTACCGCCACTTCGCAACGGCTTTCGTAAGCCCGACGCGGGAGAGGTTAACTTGCCCAAGCCGGAAGTGGTACAGGGAGTTGGTGCGCATGTGGCGGCTGAGGAGGCCTATGAGAAATACGTTCAAGAGGGCAGGGTGAGTGGAGGAGCTGGGGCAGGGACCCTTACATAAGGATTTTGCAGTTATGAGACTATGCAGTCCTTATCTGAAATAAGCTATCGTGGCGCATTTTATGAAAGCAGAGCATCGGGTTACAGGAAGCTATAGACGGCAAAACAGCTTTCCGACTTATTACCGCGAAACGGCCTACTGGATCGAACTTTAAGAAGTGAGTCGTGAAACTGCGCCGAGTTGTGAAGGGAAACGTCATTTCCGCTTGTCTCCTCTCTTCTCCGCCTCTCGTTCCTTTCGTCCATAACTTCATGGAGTCACCATACCGCGTGTGCCCTCTCCCTTATGCCCATGATGATGGCGGCTGCTTCTGTGGTGGCGGGTGGCTTGCTTGGTTCCTGGTGATATCTTTGCGGTGGCATTCCGGTATGGCGTTTCCTCCAGATGCCGGACGGCAAGCGGGGCGACCCGTTGGCTCGGGGAGGCCCATCGCCAATCAAGGCGCGCGCCTCCACCAACGGGGGTGTGCCGAATTGGGTCAAGGCGATGCAGGTAAGGGCCTTGATATGAAGTGATGTGGAAATAATTCTGTGATGTGTTCCTCCCTAACCTGCGTTTGGTGTTCCCGGCCCCACTGCTGGCTGACCGGCTCCTGGTTTCAATCCTTTTGCATCCGCCGCATCCCCGGTGCTGGTGTGTTTGCGGCTTTGTGCTTTTGATGTAACTGTTCAAACCCTTCGTTCCTGTCGCTGCCGTTCCAGGCGGACCAAGGCGGTGCCAACCCCATGACCAGCGGCCAGGACATCCGGGGGATCCCCGTTATCGAGACGCCCGACAGCGACGATGAGGCACCCCGCAAGCCTCAGGCCCGCAAGAATGTAGCACCAGGTGCGCATAAATTCCAGGTCGCGTATTGCCGTCCGTTTAGGTTCGGCCCTGACTAGACGTTTCCCAAAAGCCTATGCCACCGCGCCACTGGCGCGTGACGGAGCTCCGGCCAAAGCGCTAAAAATGCGATTTTAGGCCTTACGTTTTCCCAACCCGCGTCCATCTCTTTCATTATGCCTTCCATACTGCTAGGGTAAACTTAGGGTAGAACCATCCTCCCCTTACGTCTTCTCCTGTTCTAAGTTTATGAACGACCTATGGCTGTTTCCTGGACTACTGCAGTGCCGCCTGACGAACCGACTGTCGCACGCGCCAAGGCCTCGCCCATGCGTCCCCGCGGTGGCAAGCTGCCCGCGATGGGCTCCGCGGAGCCGTCCTCGCCCTCCATGTCCACAGACTCGGAGCTGCTCATCCGCGCAGGTGAAGCCCCCAGCTATGGTGGCCCGGGCAACCGTGTGGACGTGCTGTCTGCACCGGTGTCAGTGCGACCGCGAGAGTCAGTACGCAATGGTCTACACATCGATCCAGACAGCCCCGGGCAACTGGTGAGTTACTTGACGCAGACATGAGAGAAAAACAGAGATGGAGGCACAGGGAGACATAATCTTTTAGTGCAGTGATTTATGCTTGAGCAAATATGAAACATGACAGGGCAAGAGGTTTGCATAACTGTGTGGTACTTGCGTGGAGTCAGTGCAGCTGTGAGGGCTTTGGTGAACGCTTAGGGTTTGTGCTTGTCTCCCTCAGCAATAGTGCTGCTTTGAACGTTTGCTACTGCCGCGGTGACTTTTCCTCTGTTCATACAGAAGACAAGCTTCCTATTCTCCCTCCTGGCTGGAGTTAAAAAGTTCATTCCCTTGCTTCGTAGGAGCCGTCCTTGCTGCCCACCCCGCCGCGTGCACGCAAGGCCGCCGTGGCCCCAGAGGGCTTCCGCGAGGTGGTGGAGCAGCAGGCCGCAGCCGTCAAGGCACTGGAGACCCGTGTGGAGGAGCAGAAGCAGCGCGAACAGGAGCTCTTCGAGCGGGTGCAGCTGCTGACGGAGAAACTGGCGGACGCCCAGGCTGTGGCAGCAGTTACTGTGCAGGTGAGGTTCAGGTAGCGCAAACCGACTAAACATCCAGCCCGGATCAGGTAGGTGGTCTGGGTTCTGGTGAGATAAGATGTAACACTCACGCAGGATGAAGGGATAAGGCGGGGTTTAAGAAAGCCGCATACTCAGCCCTTTGGGAGCGAGGGAAAACGCGGATGTGTTGGGTGATAATTACATGGCAACGGCTCCGCAGCGGGACATTAACCTAGCTCCAAAATGTTCGGAATCCTGTTTCCATGATCATTCCAGCCCGTGGCCGTAGCCGTCACCGTAATATGACCGGTTCATTTTCATGATCTATTCTCTTCGTCGCCGCCGTGTGCTCGCAGTCCGGTTGCCCCGGTGCGCAGCTACCGGACGTTCCACAGGCCAAGGGGCGCACAGTGGTTTCGGGCCGTTGTCCGCTGACAGACCAAGTGCAGCGGCTCACGGAGCAGATGGCGGAGGTCCTGGCCAGGCTGAGCGCATTAGAGAGCATCCGCATGCAGCCCAAGGCACCGGTGAGGTTCTGCCGAGATGGGAGGCCGTTGAAAGGAAGGGCAAGAGGACCATTTGGTCATCTGCGCAAAATATGAATGCTGTGCATATGTTTTACGTGTGACGTTTACGTAGGTTGTACGTTCTTAAATAACGCCAGTTCAGATCGCATTCCACCGTGCCCGAAACCTCTGCGTCCGTCCGTCGCGACGCAGCATTGTATATCCAATATGCACTATGTTCGCTCCTCCCTCACAGCCCCTTGCCACACCCCTGACCCCTCCATTCCAACCTCCCATTATCCATTTCCGCTGCTTGCCACCCTTCGTTTTCAATCGCATTTCGTCCTCCGTCGTGCCCCAGAGTGAGCCGCCCCCGAAGCAGCGCAATCCCGTGGGCACAAGAACACCTGAGTTCCCTGAAGAGCCGCCCACCGTGGCCGTGGCGCCCTCATGGGGCCCTCAAGGCGGCCGCCAGGCGGCACGTGTGCCAGAGCCGGATGGCCCGCGGGTGATTTCCCCCCTTGAGCCGGTGAACGCGACTCAAGGCGAATGGATGAGCCGCTTGCTGCTCAACCTGGATAAGCGAGTGCGAGTGCTGGAGGGAGCTGCTGGAAAGGGTGACGGGGATGCGGACGGAGAGGCACTCGGTGCGTAATGCGTGCGGCTGGGAGGCAGTTGGCAAGGGGCCAGGCCAGGGTTCGCAAGGTCGCGGGCGGGAGGGAGGCGAGGTAGAGGCTCAGGGTGAAAAGTTTTGAGCTGAATGGCGCGTCAACGAACGCACACGAGTACTGCATTCAAGGGGATGGGAAGGACGTCAATAAATGCTATGACAGCTTCTCTGGAGGCCAGCTCGGTGCTCGATTTGGAATGAATACTTGAGGATTCCTGGTGTCAGCTTGGGCCTTACGTACCCTGCATAATCCGTAAAAATCTTCTAGCTTCCTGCTTACGGCCGTCCTGCTTTCACTGATCCTTTGATGATGCCTTTCCTCGACCCTGCTGATGTTGCTGCCCCTGCCGCCACGTGCCACGTGTGGTATGCCTCCGCATTTCATACTTTTCTCCACAGCTGAGGTGCTGAAGCAGCTCCGGGGCATGCAGACCGTCCCGTCGCCTGCGCCTCCCGCACCGCCGGTGCCGGGCTCCGCAGCAGCGCCGGTCGACCCCGCCTTCCTTAAGGTGGACCCCAAGCGGAAGATGGAGAAAATCAGCGAGACCGGGGACATAGCGCCAGGTGTGTCTCTATTGCAAACGGGGTCCTGATTTCCCTTACGCGCCTTATCGTTTTGCCATTTTGGACTTCGATTGCCCACTCCACGCTGCTGTGGCACCGCGAAAAGGCTGGGAATTTAGCTGCCGCCTCCCGGCCTGCCTCTTGCTGCGATTGCCTCAGCTCTTCACGACACTGGGTGCTTTCCATCCATCCATCCATGCCTCATAACGCATCTTATGCAATTGACTAGGACCTTGCTCGAGCGCTGTATCATCGCCACCTGCTTCCATCCTTTGACACACCGGCCTTTGGCCCGGATCTCACCGCAGCGCTGCTCCCCACGGGTGATCCCGAGCTGGATCGCCGGTTGGCTGCCCTGGCCAACGAGATGCGCAGTAAGCACGCCACTATGGGGCTGCTGCTAGACATGCTCAACCAGACGCGCGGGGAGGTAAGCGCTCTGGTGGCTTTGAGGGCAAAATATACACAGTCCATGAAATGCTGCGTGAGGAACTTGAGCATGAGATCTGCCGCGCTCGACATGAGCTTTTATGCATGGCGACAACGCCTTGAGGGTGGACGTCCGAATCCCGAACTGTATCCCCCTCGCGTGCGTGGATGTGGATTCGTTTGGAAAAGGGAACGTGTGTGCTTTTGAATTGAGAACGACAAAAAGGTAATACGAAACACAACGAGCCTTCATTACCTTATAACGAAGGTGCATTTTGTTTTCGCGTATCCCAACTTTTTAAGATGTGGCACTTCGCGTGATGTTGCAGGTTGCCGCTCTGGCAGCCCAGCTCAATGCGCGAGGCAACGGCGGCGGTGATGGCGGGCCGGTGGTAGTAGGCCAGCGCGTCTCCGTGCCTGGCGGTGCCGGCCAACGAAATGCCATCCGGGTAATCGACGGCGGCCTAGTGCAGCCGGATGCGGGCCCGGGCCTTTCACCGCCTATGCGCCGCGGCGAACCGGCACCTGAAGGTGCGGCACATTCTCGAATTGCAAATTACTTTGGGTGTCCTTATCTCCTCTACAATAAGCATTATATCGGTCCAGTCAATATGTGTGCACAGTGGCGCCACTGACAACGTCCTGGCCTAACCCCTCTCCTCGATAGGCATGGTTCCCCTGGAGCCTCATTTGGAGAACCTGGCGGCAGAGCAACATGGCATCAAGCGCGCCGTACGAGAGCTGTGCGCTGCTATTGGCGTGCCGCCGCCCCCAGCGGTGGCCGCGGTGGCGGCGCCGGCGGAGCCAGTGACAACAGTGTCGGCCAAACGCGTTGAGCCTGCAGCCTCTGCTGAGCCGTGGGGCCAGCCAGGTCGCAAGACGCTGAAAGAGGAGACGCAGGAGGTGAAGCGGTCCGTAGAGGGCGTACAGGCGGACGTAGGAGAGCTGCGGCGGCAGGTGGAGCAGATGCGGGCGGGATATGGCGAGTGGCCACAGCCATTACGGGCGGAAGCAGGGCCTGCGGCGACGACAATGGTGGTGCCGGGCGTGGCGCCGGTGCAGGCGGTGGCGCAGGGTCAGGGACGCAACGCGGTGCAGGTGAGGAAGAGAAGTGACACGCGGACGGCCTAAATGCCATATCATCAGCGCCCTCATGGTTGCCATCGCTTGTCAGCGTTTCGTTCTATATAACCCTTTACAAAGGATCCCATTTGGTCATCAGAGGAAATGTTGGTCCTCGCCTTTCCTTGCCGTTCCCCCTCATCGATCAACGTTTGCCACCTTGCCAACACAGGTGACCGTGGGGCCGCCAAGCCTGCCCACGGATTCAACGGCCTTGGCGCCTGGTCGCAGGCCGCAGCAGCCCGGCGGCGAGTTATACATCGCTCCAATTCCGGATGCGGAAGTGCGCGCCCTGAAGGACGAGTTACGCCGCGTAAAGGCGTTCGTGGGTATTACAGAGGCAGCGCCGGCCTCGCCAACGGCGGCGCTGGCGGCGACGGTGCCGGCCATGGTGCAAGTGGGGGCGGCTGCAGCGGCGCCAGCTGAGGACGGCAAGTGGGCGGATGCGGGCCGGGGGCCGCAACCGCTGAAGGACACGGTGGCGTCAGTGGTGGCAGACGTGGATGCGCTGCGTAAGCACGTCAAGGCGGTGAGCTCTTTTTGCGCACATGGCTTCAACCTTCCGTTGCCTTGCGTATTTAGCGGGTGTAATTTATGTCGGTCTTGGTCTCCGGTCCCATTCATCGTCCCCGCAGATGGACACAGCGCTAAGGACCAACATTGGAAATACCAACAACCTGACTAACTTCCTTAACGAGCACGCGCCGGTGGGTCAGACCGGGGGCCTGTAAAGGAAGGGGGGACATCGCAACTCGTTGGGCAGAGGCTGTGAAGGATTGTGGCTGCAAGGCACGGCGTGCAGTTTTGCCGGCATCGTTTTCTCTGTTCGTGAGGTTCGCAGCTTCGCACGGAGAACCTGTTCCCTAAGATGTGGGTCTAAATGGCATCCCAACGCAGCTAGCTTGCTTCTGCGGAAGTAAGGCACGTGGAATTACTCTTCGCAGTGGCACGCTAGCGACACGCCGTGGGTTTTGTCGCGCCTCTCCCGCGCTGCTGCCGGAAGCCATGGAGATCCGTAATCTCGTTTCCGTTTCCGCCCCAGCTGTATGCGGTAGTCTCCTCACCCGTCTTTCCACATGTTGCATGATGCCTTGCGCCTTCCTAGTCGCTTATTGCTACGTCTCCCTGCCTCCGGGGAACCTCCGAACAGGCCCTGACCCAGGCCGTGCAGCCATCAAAGGAGGGGCCCACCGCCGTTGGTGGGCGCAATCCCATCACCGTCACCGCTGGCGAACTACAACAGCCTCAGGGCGGGCTGCAGGCGCCTGGCAAACGCGGCCCGTTGCCGCTCCAGATTGAAGGTCTGTTGAGCGTGGTCCTGTACTTGTATGTTCCTTCATGTCTACAGCAGCTAGGGCAAGCTCTGAGGATCTCGTACGGCCAAACAGCCGCCACGTTGGCTTTCGAACCCAGTACACATTTTTGCCCTTCTGTTTCCGTCACCTGCATCTTACTAGTACCTAACACACACATGCGCACAAGCACATCAGCTTATATGGTACACACGTAGTCACATACGCATGTACGCACATACACATAGAACGGCCTCGCCGGGTCCCTTCCTTGCTGAGAATGCATACAAATATTGCCGTCACCGTTTTCGTTCGCGACCTCAATTCTGTGGTTTCATGTCCATATGTTCATGATAATGATGTACTTATACCTTGTACAGGAACTTCTGAGGCGACTGGACTTGACCCAGTGGAGTATAAGCAGCTTCGAGACCAGGTTCGCAACATGGCGCTGTTTTTAGGCGGCCCCATTGAGCCCATGGCGGCGTCGCCATCACCGGCAGCGCCGCCACCGCCAGTTACCGGCGCTGCGGAGGCCGAGCGGCCAGGCATGCAGCCGCCATGGGGCTCTCCGGGCCGCGGCGGGCGATTTGGGAATGGCGGCACAATTACGGAGGGGTTGGGCCAAGTCAGTAACGACGTAGAGGCTCTGAAGAAACAGGTGGCTCAGATGGGCTACGCGATGCGGGCTGCAGGCGTCGTGGACCCGACGGTGGAGGCTGCGGCGGCAGCTGCAGTGGCGGCGGGCGGGCCTGAGGTACGCGGGGAAGAGCGGTCGGGGGCGAGAATCTACCCTGCCAGGCGCCCATCTCCCTGATGATATTTTTCTCTGTTAGCTGCTGCTGCTGCCACTGCCATTACTACTGCCAGACAGTCAGCTATTGAAATTTACGTGCTGGGCCTACCCTGCAATGCAGGCGGCTAACGTAGCAGTGCGGCAGCGCAATCCCATCAATGTGACGGCTGGAGGCGCGGGCGGCGACGGCACTACGGGTTTTGCAGCGCCAGCTCACAAGATCCAGGCTGGCCCTGATGGTAGGCACGAAGGGGTCCGGAAATGTAGAGGCGATGTGTCATTTCTTCCGCAAAACATTATCACAAAAGGATGAGGGGATATGCATATAACATTTGAGGGCTTACTATTACTTAAGGTCTTAGGCTCGCAGACTTGTGCAGGGATATATACGTTTTGCGCACACAGTTATGCTTGGGAATCTTCCGTTATCCTTGACCTTTCGTCGCCGTTGACCTCTGATGACCTGGAGAACCTGAGACACTGGGAGGAGCAGACTTAAACCAATATGTAATGGTCGATTCCTATGCAAATCTCACCTGTGCTCCTCCGCGCCATCGGCCACAGTTACCACTGAACGCCCGAACATGGTTTGTGTTGCAACACTCCCTGTAATTTCCCCCAACCCATCCCGTAGCGATGCCGTCGGCCCTGGAGGCGGATGTGGGCCGCCTGAAGGATGAAGTTCGAGTTATGAAACACTTCTTGGGAATGGCAGTGCAGGACGGCGGAGGCGCCGCCAACCCCACCGTCCCCGCCGCGCGTGGTGCGGCCACCGAGGGTGGTCAGGTCGCCCCAGCGGGCTCCGACCCATGGGGCCGCGCAGGACACTTCTCCCGTGACGTAGACGTGGACCCGGTGGGTGATGCCTATCTTTATTTGGGCGGGTGGAAATGTTGTGGAGCGCACCGGGGTCGTATCAGGTTGAGGCATTTGCTGCCCGCTATGGTTGTCCACCGTTGCACAGACCGTTGCACGTGTATAAAAGTCGTCGACCTGCGTTCATATACCTTGAGAGCCGTGATGCACGTAACATCTCTCGCCCTACTTTTGCGCTGTGGTCAATTTGGGGTTGCGCACTATTGCCTAGCCTCGTGGCGTGCCATCACGACCTGCACCTCCGTTGTCTCACCTCCCTAACCTCTACTATACCCTAGGCTTAACTGCTTAGGTCTCCCCTTTCCTCCCACTCAGCGTCATGTTCGGCGGTTAAATCTAGGTTTTCTTCATTCGCACTCTTATTCCCCTCCCGGCGACTTCTATGGGGCATTTTGCAGATAAAGCGGGCAAGCGGCTACGCAAACGTGGGCGAGATGGCTCGCGATCTGGACACCGTCAAGCGGCGGCAGGGCGAACTGGAGGAAGCGATGCGTGCTGCAAATTTACCAGTGCCACCAGCTGTAGAGCAGGTTCGTAAAACTAGGGTTGGACGTATCCATAGCGCACGTCTAGACATGGAAATCTAGAAGTGCCTCCTTTCGCAGGGCCCGTCAAAGCCGTTCAAAATGATGTTCAAGAGTTTCATATGCATACGGACCCTTACGCAAAAAGGAACTGCGTGAATTGCGTATACAGCAGCTAGGTTCTACGTGGCTCACACCTTGTCGGATGTCCCTATTATTTGCACCCGGCCATGTAGAGCGGATCCGCAGTCCGCGTGGTGGCTGCTGGCGCCCCGCAGCGCAACGCTATAACTGTGTCGCCAGGCCTAGTGGAGCGCCCCGAAGCCGTGGGCCTCCGGGCTCCCAAGCGGCCGCTGCAGCCACTCAATGCGATAGAAGGTGCGGTGTGGTGTGGTCCGCACAGGGATGCATGTCCCGGTGTCCTTTCACTCGTACTGTATAGTCCAGAGAAAACCCATTACCGTTTATTGCAGGGGGAAGCACGGGGATGCGGAAGTGCGTAAACCGGATGCGGGCACAACGTGGTCATGTGTTGATGTGTGCTTGTCCACGTACGCTTATGACCGGTGGGCGGCAGCCCGCTCACTGCGTCCCCTCAGACGTTAAGTCAGCACGTTTGTTTATCATTCTTTACCATAATGGAATATACTGGGAGGACATCGTTATTTGGATGCCAGATTGACCGGGGGCCACGCTGACTCCTGCTCCTGTTCCAATGGATCACGCCGGCGTGCAGGGGTTCCGGAGCCCGTCCTGGACCACCTGGGCGCCATGCAGGATGACCTGCGCCGTGTGACGGCGTTCCTAGGCATGCGATCCGTGTCAGCTGACCCTGCGGCGCCGGCGAGCACAGCGCCGGTAGCACCGGCTGGAGGAGCAGCAGCCACGGCGCCCCAGGGACCGCCGCAGCCGTGGGGGACGCAACCGGGCCCGCGGGGTGACGACAAGGAGGGCCCCAAAGTCGACAAACTGAGTAAGTGTGGCACAATGTGGCACGCTGTACTGCTGGCTGGATGCCGTGTTATGCTGTGCGATCCTGTGCACTCCGCCGGCGTTGCTCCACCTGGGCTGAATGCACTCCGCTTACATAACACATGGTAGCTCGGGGCTTCGGGAGAGGTCTGAACGCTACGCTGCGCGTCAGCGAGCCCTCGGCGAACGCGTCAATTGGCCATATCGCCGTGTGTCACGCACCCTCGCAGGTGATCTGGTGCGCGATGTGCAGGAGAGCAAGCAGCGGCAGGAGGGCGTAGAGCGTGTGCTGATGGCCATGGGCGCACAGATTCCGTGGGCGCAAGACCAACCACAGCAGCCAGGAACCCAGCCGATGATGGTGGGCCAAAGCGCGGCGCATCTAGAGCCGGTGGGACAGCGACAGCGCAATCCAATTGCCGTGTCGGCGGGCGTTCTGCAGGAGGGCGCCACGGGCTTCGCGCCGCCAGCGCGCAGGCCAATGGGTGCCATGGAAGGTGGGCCACTGGTTGGCCGGAAACGGCGCATGGGAAGTCACGTCCGCTGTCGAGCGCGCACTGGATCCATTAGATAATTAAATCATGAGAGTGGCTCTGAACTCCGATGTCATGGTCTCGACATAAACATGCCAGTTGTACATGAGGGGACAGGAACGTGCAGCAGAAGCGGGTGTGGAAAGGAGCGGGCTCCCGGGAACTTGATGTAAATATGACTATTGCTTAAGGACTTCTAACAATTTTCTTTTGGTCGTAATTAAGAGGCCATAACTGTGGGGCACATTTCAAAATTCGTCGCTGTCAGCTCGGCCATAAACCACCACTCTCAGCGTAAGCCCGTCCTAACATTTCTTCCTGCGCCCTCAGGCATGCCCGAAGCTCTGCCACCAGTGATCGCACAATTGGCGGATGATGTGAAGCGCGTGCAGGCCTTCCTCGGAATGAGCCCTGCCGGCGTCGTGCCAGTGGCTGCCGCTGCACCAGAGGGCGCCAAGGCGATGGCTGTGTCTCCGGCTGAAGGGCGCAGCACGGGTGTGGAGCCGTGGGGCGCACCCGGTCGTGAACCACGACAGCCGGGCCAGGAGGTCAAGAATCTTGGTGAATACGGGGTTTCCAGGAAAGGGTTTTTAATTTAAGTTGCCCTCACAAGGCTGGAGAATACCTTTCCCGAGCGGCTTGCATTCCGTCCTCTGCACGGGCTCTGAACGTGATACCGTTGATAGCGTCTTAAGTGGCGGCATGCTTGAGCAGGTCATGGAATATGGACTCTCACGGCGCATGGATAATCCATGATTTTGAATCACACACGGCTTGCTGAAAGCTTATGATATCTTCGCCCTATATATATCATCAGGCGATGTGGTTCGCGACGTTGACAATAACAACCGGCGTATGGTCCAACTTGAGGAGGCGCTCCGAACGGCCGGAATACCCATCCCACCGCCGCAACTCATTGGCACATCCACGATTGCCGTGTCTGGCGCGCCTGAGCAGGCGGGCCAGCAGCGGCAGCGCAATCCCATCGCCGTAACGGCGGGCGGCATGCAAGAGGGCGGTGCCACAGGCTTCGCAGCGCCTGGGCGCAAGCTGCTGCCATCGCTTGAAGGTATGCACCGTTATGATTTCACCATGGCACCTGGCACGGCATTGTCTCCTATGGTGTGCCTCGCGTTTCTCCCGGCGTGTACCTGGTGGCAACCCTGCGCCGCTTCCCCTGTGCAGGTCTTCCGGAGCCTGCTCAGCTTGAGCTGGCCCGCATGGCGGATGACCTCAAACGTGTGCAGGGCTTCCTAGGAATGAGCCCTGCCGGCGTCGTGCCAGTGGCTGCCGCTGCACCAGAGGGCGCCAAGGTGATGGCTGTGTCTCCGGCCGAAGGGCGCAGCACGGGTGCGGAGCCGTGGGGCGCACCCGGTCGTGAACCACGACAGCCGGGCCAAGAGGTCAAGAACCTGGGTGAGCGTTTAAAGTTTTGGAAATTCTGTTTTTCGAGCGATGGCTAGAGACCAGTATGCTGATTAGGCAAGCCGTCTTCAACCTTTGTGCGCCGCCCTTGTGCACGTTATATCGTTCATTGTCGCTTATACTTTGCCGTGTATGACTTCGCAGGCGACATGGTTCGTGATATGGACCACAACAACCGTCGCATCGCAGTGCTGGAGGAGGCGCTTCGCGCCGCCGGCATCCCTATCCCTCCAACGCAGCCTGCAAGTGTTGTGGCTGTCTCCGGCGCGCCCGAACAGCCGGGCCAGCAGCGACAACGCAATCCTATCGCCGTGATGGCAGGCGGCATGCAAGAGGGCGGTGCCACAGGCTTCGCAGCACCGGGTCAGAAGCCGCTGGTGCTGGATGGTGGGTGGCAAAGCAGCCGCACACCGCACGTCCAGGAAGGGAACAATTTAGCAGAATTAGGACCCATGAAAGTGCCATTGGCACAACTCATTCTGTTGTGCTCTGTGGGACGATGGCGTGCACTTTAATTTCCCTGCAGAGCTCCGAAGTCGACACGGCTCCCGACCCAGCGAGCTGGTTTCCACTATTAGCTTTGTGAGCCCTGCACATGATGCCGTTGCGGACTGCCACTCGGGCCCCTGTTGTATCGTTTGCCTGAACCCCTTAGGTGTCGGGTAAAATGAACTTAAGACAGAAGTAAGGTTCTCCATTTGTGCCTGCTTTGCATGCATCTCCGCATTCGCGCTCGTCCTGCGCAGGTCTTCCCGAGCCTACGCAAGCTGAGCTGGCCCGCATGGCGGATGACCTCAAGCGCGTGCAGGCCTTCCTAGGAATGAGCCCTGCCGGCGTCGTGCCAGTGGCTGCCGTTGCGGCAGAGGGCGCCAAGGTGATGGCTGTGTCTCCGGCCGAAGGGCGCAGCACGGGTGCGGAGCCGTGGGGCGCACCCGGTCGTGAACCACGACAGCCGGGCCAGGAGGTCAAGAACCTGGGTGAGTGGAGCTTATTCTCAGGCTGGAAATGTATTTTTTGACTACACTAGACTCACCCATACTTCTTTTAGGAGCAACATTGTTGCAGTTGCGCCGTCTGTCTATTGATACCATTTTTAACCACACACGGCAAAGGTTTCGTATCTACGGCACGGCAGAAGCCCCTCCGTTTCGTGTTGTGTAATGTGCGGAAGCCTCCGGCGCCACTCGCAAACACGAGGGTGATCGCCGTTTTAGCTTGTCACGCGCAGCAATCAGAAAGTCGGCAAATACTGTGATGCTGTCACTGTTCATTTGCTGTGCTGCGCTGTCATAATTAAACCCTATGCTCTATACGTCGCACGGCATTTACGGCGCTGCAAATCTGTCTGGCATTCCTCCCGCCTAGCCCTTGCCCCTTCCCATCCACCTGGAAGTTCGCCTGGAGTCCTTCTACCGTTATCCCTCCTTTCCATTCTCCCACAAATCGCTCCCCTCCCGCTCATTCACGTACAGGTGATGTGGTTCGTGACGTCGACAACAACAACCGGCGCATGGTGCAACTGGAGGAAGCACTCCGAGCGGCCGGAATACCCATCCCACCACCGCAACCCCTAAGCGCTGTGGCGGTCTCCGGCACGCCTGAGCAGGCGGGCCAGCAGCGGCAGCGCAATCCTATCGCGGTCGCGGCGGGCGGCATGCAAGAGGGCGGTGCCACAGGCTTCGCAGCGCCTGGGCGCAGACCGCTGGTGCTGGATGGTGGGTGGCAAGATGGTACAGAGCGCCGGTCAATGGAGAACTCACTATACTCATCTTGACGGGGTTTCATTTTACCATGCCACTACGAGAATTACTTGTTTGTCTCACAAACCTTATTGGCACATTTGCATTTACCGGAGCTGGCTGCATCCTGCATGTGACAAAGCTTCACCGACGGGCTTACAACCTTGAACCTCATCGCTCTCCGTCCTGGCCATTGGTGCAGGTCTTCCCGAACCTACGCAAGCTGAGCTGGGCCGCATGGCGGATGACCTCAAGCGTGTGCAGGCCTTCCTCGGAATGAGCCCTGCCGGCGTCGTGCCAGTGGCTGCCGCTGCGGCAGAGGGCGCCAAGGTGATGGCTGTGTCTCCGGCCGAAGGGCGCAGCACGGGTGTGGAGCCGTGGGGCGCACCCGGTCGTGAACCACGACAGCCGGGCCAGGAGGTCAAGAACCTGGGTGAGTGGAGCTCATGTCTGAGCTGGATCAGTGGTCCATTATAACACCCTGGTCCGTCCGTACGTGTATTAGGAGGAGGCTGCCAGTTTTCCGTTTGTTTAAAAATTTAAGGGTACAGTGCACGGGCTTCACAGATGCAGTGTCTGACCTATATTAAATGGGTAACTTTGAGCGTCTTTGAGAATGCCATCGACGGCGCTCGTGACTCAAAGAAGTTATACTTTTCTTATCTTGAAATCATTCGTGCATATAGTCTGTACACCATGCGGTGCTGCCCGACGCTGCCATCCAGACTGGCGCTATCCCTGTCTAGCCCATGTCTATGCCCTATCACTTGATACACCGCCTGGCGCCTTCCTGCCATTTTCAACGTCCTACCCCTTCCTGCCATCTCGCTGACGTACAGGTGATGTGGTTCGCGACGTGGACAACAACAACCGGCGCATGGCGCAACTGGAGGAGGCTCTCCGAGCGGCCGGAGTACCCATCCCACCACCCCAAACCGCAAGCACTGTGGCTGTCTCCGGCGCGCCCGAGCAGGCAGGCCAGCAGCGGCAGCGAAATGCCGTAAGCGTGTGGCCTGGTCTGGGCCCCGAAGGCGCGACGGGCATGGCGCCACCTCGCAAACAGCTGGCGGCAATCGAAGGTGATTGTTTGTGCTTAACTAACCAAGGGGGTGTTACTCAACAGGGTCACAGGCGGGGCACAGGGGCAGTGGCCTTGCGAGTGCCGAGAGCTAAGCACGCGTGTATGCGCGCGAGGTACTCTGCCTTCGAGCTTGGGGCCGGCTCATGGCGTCATAAAACTCAAGCGCCTGGCACCAAATAAAAGCAGATGCTCGCCTTGTCTGAACATTATCAACGACCGGACTTCGTTCACACCCTGCGCGGCCGCAGCAGCGGCAGATGCGTAAAAGCCTCAGCCCCCATACACGCCAAATGAAGCCTGTGGCTTTCTGCATGCGGGCTACCAACTGCCACGCGCATTTCTCCCCTCAGAAAACTCGTTTGGCCGCACGTGTCTCTTTCCTTCTTTGAACTAGCACATGATGTGCTAGTGTGAATGTTAACTTTTCGTCACATGGCCACGCTGGACGGCCGCACCTTCCGCAATGCCTTTTTAGGCAACTTATTCTTTCTTCCCTCACATGGATCTTCCCCTAACCTGCGCCGCGCCACCTAGGCCTCCCGGAGCCGGCGCAAGCAGAGCTCGCGCGCCTAGGCGACGAGCTGAAGCGCGTGCAGGCCTTCCTAGGAATGAGCCCCGCTCCTGGCGGGCCGGTGGCCGCCGCTGCACCAGAGGGCGCCAAGGTGATGGCTGTCTCTCCGGCTGAAGGGCGCAGCACGGGTGCGGAGCCGTGGGGAGCACCCGGTCGTGAACCACGGCAACCGGGCCAGGAGGTCAAGAACCTGGGTAAGTATTAGTGCTGCTATTTACTTAAGGCGGCTCTTCCTCGGTCATGGCAACAGGGTGGGCTAATCGTGATGACAGCACCATTCGTAGCAACGGGTGCTAGCTGCTAGGATAAACAAAGGACCCGGGTATAGGAGCGTAGGGGCGCATAGCACTTACCGACGGGGTATGAGCTGCGCCTGGTTCACAACAACTCAGAAAGCCGCGACTGAGCTCTGTCCAGCTCGTAAGAAAGCCGCGACTGAGAGAGAAGATGGGCCGCTTCTATCCCCAGGGATTCGACCCGTTCTGTTCTGCCCTTTCTTGGCTACCAGGAGATATGCTTAAGGAAGTTGACGGTTACAAGCAGCGGACAGCCGCGTTGGAGGACGCACTGCGGGCGGCCGGTATCCCAGTGCCGCGGCCACAGGACGCTGCCACAGTCGGCGTCGCAGGCGCCACAGACGGTCAGGGACGGCAACGCAACGGTGTTGTGGTGACGGCGGGTGGCTTGCCGGCCCCCGATCAGGCGGGTTTTGCGCCGCCCCAGCGGCGAGGGCCTGCTGGCACCGGGGAAGGTGGGTCCAGCCTCACGTACGGTGGGCCAGGGGGTCAATCCAGGCGTGGCCTTTGGGGGAATGTATGACTTTTATATGGGGCCAAGGTAAGGGCTAACGGAAGAGGGAATGCCCCATGATGCTGTGCGTGCGTTTTCAGCAACTCTTCCCCCCCATGCACTTCACATCTATATTTTGTCTACATCATCATGAGGCACACGGACTGTATCTGTTTCGTTTGCCGAATCCATCCGATCGTTCTTCGACATTATTTCGCGTGCTGTTTCTGTTCTTGCAGATGCCATAAGTCCCGAAGTTGCTCGGATGGCAGATGACCTCAAGCGTGTGCAGGCCTTCCTAGGAATGAGCCCTGCTCCTGGCGGGCCGCACGGACCCGAGGGCGCCAAGGTGATGGCTGTGTCTCCGGCTGAAGGGCGCAGCACGGGTGTGGAGCCGTGGGGAGCACCCGGTCGTGAACCACGGCAACCGGGCCATGAGGTCAAGAACCTGGGTAAGTAGCTTAGATAGCTTCTGCAACGCATAGGTACATAACGACTACATATGACCCCCCGCCTTATCCCTTAGGCGACCTGGTGAAGGATATGGACGAAAACAAGCAGCGCCTGAAGCAAGTGGAGGAGGCGCTGCGTTCTGCAGGCATTCCGCTGCCCCCCGCTGTGGCCGCGGGCGCTGTGTCACCGTCGGAGCCGCAGCAGCCTGGCGGTCAGCGGGGCCGAAATCTAGTTGCAGTGTCACCGGGGCTGGTACCCGCGCAGGAGGGCGCAACGGGCTTTGCTGCGCCTCGGAGGCCGCCCGGGCAAGAAGGTAGGGCTACATTGAGGTGCTTGAAGGGCTTTACCTTAGTTGAAGAGACAGGATTGGAGGACGAAACGAGAAATATAATTTTTTGAAGGACGAGGGGTAGTAGAGGGCGAAAGGCCCAAACGCTTGACGGCCAAACGCCAGTCATCGACATTGTTTACATTCGTAACGTCATAATGTGGGCCAGCCTAGTTAGTACACAGGTACTGCTCTGGGTGTGAGAGCTTTGGAGGCAGTAGAAGCAACGTTTTTGCTGATGAGTCTGTTACCAGCACAAGACATATGCTGCCCATCTCACGTCTGCAAACCCTCTTCGAATGCCGCCACCCCGCATTACCCCCTCAAACCCACAGCGTCACCGGAATCACTTCCCGCGCGTGTGGACGCGCTCCAGGACGACGTGAAAAAAGTGAAGGCTTTCTTAGGAATGCAGGAGGGGCCGCCAGGTGCTGCTCTCGGGCCGGACGGCACTAAGGCGGGCGGTGCGGCCGCGGCGACGGACAAGGGCCAATGGGGCGGGCCGGGCCGAGATAAGGGCGCAGGCGGCGAGGGCGTGGCCAAGGAGCTCGAGGATGTGAAGCAGCAGTTGAACGATGTGAGTTGCAAACCTTGTAAACGCTGCGTGGTGTTGGGATGGTGCGGGTGTACATAAGGTTGGCCCTCTAATGGCCGTGGCTTGCTCGCATGCATAGCATGCGTGCGTCGTCAGCAAGTACACGGTTCCTGGTTATTGAACACCCTGGATTCCTCCTCAGACCTCTCGTGTTGCGTTGCATTGCCCCCCCGCACGCTATCTCTTACCGTGTCTTGTCCTTCGTGCGCATAACGAACGTCCACAAACAAACAGTAACATGACAATCCCAGCTAAATACTCACATCCGAATCAAACATTTTGTGAACCTTTCAATTTGTTCCCGGCCGTAAAACCCTGCAGCTGGACCGTGCCTTGCGTGGTGCTGGCATGGGCTACATGCTGCCAAAGGACAAGGACGGTGCGCCTAGCGGCGCCATCCAGCGACAGCCTGAGCCCGGGGACAAGTTGCAGCGCGGCGGTGTGGCTGCCACGACGGGTGGTCTGCAGCGGCCTACGGATGCAACGGGCTTTCCAGCTTTGAGTCGCAAGGACGGCCTGCCGCGTGAGTTTCTTTGGTTAGGTAGTTGAGCTCCAGGGGACCGGTGGATGAGTTGGTGATCGGCCTGGCAGACACATTCTGCCAGCTAGGTTATTTAGGCGTCGCCTCGGGAAATCTTCCTCCGTCGCGTCTTCTTTCATACATGACGGGGCGTCAACCTTCCTGCCATCTTGCCGTTCTCCGCGCTCGTTTCCTGCATATGCCTGTTGGCGCTTAACTTCTTCCGCCTCGTGCCATCTTCTCGGACATCCCCCCGCAGCCATCCAGAACCCCTCCTTTGTGGACGTAAATGACTACGGTAAGCTCAAGGACGACGTGGACCGACTAAAGGCCTTAACAGGCATGGACGGTGTGAAGCCAGCAGCGGCACCTGGATCTCTAGCAGCTGCGGCGGCGCCTGGCGGCGGGTCGTCGGCCACCAATGAGTTGGCGGATAGTAAGAACTTGCGGCAGCAGGCGGACGAGGTGTGTTTGTGTGTGATTGGGCATGATTTGTCTTGCAGTCGTGGTATGTGTTCTTGGATCTCTTAGGAGTTGTGAGCACGGGGCTGACCTTGTCGATCGTAGGACGTGCAACTTCCCATGAGCGACTTGCTTAGCGGGAAGGCAAGGAGAGGGCCTCTGTCTCTCCCTGACCTCCCAAATTAGCCCCACTGCACCCCTGAGTTAAGTGTGTCGGCCGCCTTCGTCTTAGCTCCCATCCTTCGTTTACACCGCGGTCGTCGTGTTGCTGGCAGGCTCAGAAGGCTGTCAAGGACATGTCTGAGAATCTGGATGAGTTGCGGAAGAAGGTGGCGGACCTGGAGAAGGCACTCCGGGCCATGAGCGCCTCTAGGAAAACTGAGAAAGAGGTGAGATAGGTCTTTAAGTGTGTGGTGGAACCGGAAGGGAATGGCAGGCCCGCCGGGCGCTTGGACAAAGCTCGCGAAACCAGATGAAAGAAAGCAGTGGTGCGGTGAAGTGAGAAGCGGAAAGGGAGAGCTAGTGAGCGTTGAAGCAAATAAGGGGTGCCGGAGCCAGGATCCAAACGCTGTCACTGCGTCTGGCCAGTGTTTCTCCCCCCGTTGTGGGTCGTGCCTAGCGATTTAAATCTACCTTAGCCTCATGCTGCTGGGCCGTGCACAATTGCTGGCCCGGGCTGCACCGCCACTTGCATCGTTCTGCCGCCGCCGCCGCCACTGATCAGGCATCGTCGCCGGAGCTGCAGCCCGAGCCAAGCCCATCCTGAGCTCCGCGTTTCCCGCCATTAAAGTTTTCCCCACCCCCGCTGCCGTTACTGTTGTTGCTGCTGTTGCCAGGGTGCCGCTGCATCAGACGGAAAGGACGGCGGTTCCGGTGCCGCCAGTGGCCGCCGAGGCAATCCCCTTACCGTGGGGGCGGGTGTGGTGGAGGAAGGAGATGGCAAGAGTTTTGCACCTCCTGACCGGAAGGTCATAACTGTGCCTGAAGGTGAGCGCTTGCGGTTACCGCTGCATCTCTCGTGCTGATGCGAGATGCGAGTCCTTCCTCGGCTGTTCCAGCCCGGTTTTGGTCTGATCTGCCGCAACATCCAACTCCGTGACTCCTTATGGGTATTATGGCATGCACCACGTCTTTGCACCATTCAGTGCTCAAAGCTGAATGAAGCTTCCGCCTAACCAATCAACCCACCAGGCATAGTTGAGCCCTTAGTGGTTGACGGGGAGGACTACAAGCAACTGAAGAAGGCGCTTGAGGACCTGCAGGCGGCGGTAGGGCAGCAAGGGCCCCCCCCGGGGGCGGTGGATGGAAAGAAGGGCAAGAGCCTCAAGGAGGACACGGACGACGTGAGTTGTGTGGCGTATGAGGCGGACAACAAAGGAACCAGTCACAAAAAAACGACGTGCGATGTGAACTTACCCAAGCCTGTATCTATCTGTTACCCGTGCGGCGTAGAAGGGAAATGGGGGGGCCGAGATGCGGAAAACTCATGCACACATACGATACAACGTGAGACTGCCCCTCAAGGCTGAAGCGGTATCGGGCTAAGGGGGCGATCCGAAGGGTGTGAGGGGAAAGCATTTTCGAAGTGGCTCGTGGAAATATTGTCTCACCTGCGGACCTATGTGCTGAGCCCGATACTGAGCTGAGCCCGCCACCAGTATCGTGGCTGACTTGCACCTTTCTGAAGGGACCTTTTTGAACGTTAATTATCGACTGAATTTTCATTTCTTTCTTCCCTTCTCTGTCCTCGATTCCTAGCGGCATTTTGATTCTCTGCCTCATTCGGCCGCCTCCCCGGCACCCCTGCTTGTGCAGATCAAGAAGTTTGTCAGAGCCATGGGCAAAGACGTGGGTGCTATGGGCAACGACATGCAGACGCTCAAGAAGCATCTGGATGACGTAAGTCCCCTTTGCCCCTGCTAGCTGACTCCGCGGCGGTTGTTATCAGGTCGTTAACGAAGCAAGGGTAGTCAGGGGCAACATAACTAGTGCATATTTGTTGACAAAGAGCATGAAATGTTGTAAGCGTCTATTATCTGTTGTTTGTGCACCTGCACAACCCTGGTGACGTGAACAGTACCGGCCGGTAAAACCCATATCGCTGGTGATGCGGATGACGGATATAGTGCGGGATGCTGGGGTCGTGGGCAGCTAGCCAGTGACGACGAAGCTCCTTTGATACACTCCTGTCATGTGAACCTTCCGCCTTTCCTGCCCTTGCGTGCGATGGCGATGGCGGCGGTGGCGGCCCGCAGGTGGAGGCTGCCATGAACAAGGCCCTGGCCAACCTGGCTGGAGAAATGGCGAAGCTCAAGCTAGCGAAGGACGATGACCAAGATCCGGAAAGCTCCGAGCCCAAGCAAGGACATCGGAAACTGGAGGTCGCCGGGGACAACATGGTGAGGGGTGGAGAGGATCAAAGGAACGCAGCTGGGGGGGGCTGAAGAGGGGCGCTGGTACCTGGGGCTGAGACAATTTCAATTTTCCTTTTCATCCCATTTTGTTTGTTTGCGTGCTCGCAACGCAATGGCGGTATAGCTGTTCGCGTGCCCCAAAGGCGGGCTGCTCCCATCTCCCGTCCCGTCTCAATCCCTGGCTCCCATCTTATATGCGTGGCTCTCCACCCACACCCAAATCCTGGAAACCAGGCGGACACCATCAATGCCATGGCCGCACTCAATGCGGCCCAGCAGCAACAGCTAGCGCGGGCGGGAGACGACAATCATGCAGAGGATATTGATGCGCTGAATGAGGCCATGCGGCAGAGCGAGAACCAGCTGGCGCGGCTGTTAGCGTTCTTGAAGCAGGATGTCATGGACCGATTCGCAGTACACGAAAAGACGCTGATTCGGGTGAGGAAGCGAGCGCAGGGAAACGCATTAGGGATCAGTAAGACGGCTGGTGGAAAGGGAAGTGTGTGGGGCGTGGGCGACGCTTTGGGTTATGTGGGATGTGCGGGTTGAGGTGGACGCGGTGGCGTCAGGTGGTATACTCCGAATCTTTCCTCAGCCAGAGCATGGCTCGCCGGCATTTCCGCGATGGTTTTTGCTGTCGGATACTTTTGCTTGCGACTTTGGCAAGGTGTGAATGGTCCATCAAAAGCCTATTAGGTGGTGGAGATTCAGGGCCTAGGGGGTGCTTTGTGACGAGACTAATATATTGTTCGGACTGAGGTTAGGCTGTGAGCTAACCTGTCCTGAAGGCCTGGGAGGCGTGCAGGCGCGTAGAAGTGGAGAAGTCGAGGGCAATCCTCCATACCTCACGCGACGCTTTACACAAAAAGACATACACTTCAGCTATAGTTCTGATCTGTCACCTAACCTTTAATCTCTCGCGTGGGACGTCCTGCAATCAGACGCATAAACACCTCCACCCCCACTCCCACCCACAACCACATACATACCCACATACACATACCCTTACCGCACAGATACCTTTACCAAACCTCCGGCTTGCACGCAGATGGCCAAGCAAATCGACTTCATCCAGCGTATGCTCAAGGGGGAGTTTGACGAGCAGCGCGAGGCGGCGCGTGAGGCGGGCAGTTCACTCACCGTTGGTGCACCGGATGGCAGCGTCATCACCGCTGCCACTGACTCCTTGGGAGGTACGGAGTTTCAGGCGTCATGAGACCATGAGACCGGTCTTCAACAGGCAAGGGGAAATAGGAGCGGGCCCTAAAGCATGGAAAATGCGCATGCCTGCCACACGAAATAGAAAGCGACGGCAAGGGCGACGACAGTGTGAGCTTGGCGACCGCCAACCAAGGCACTGCTGCTGCAGCTGTGAGGTGACCGCGTCACTGCGTGCGGCCTAAGGACCCACCGATTTACCACCGGGCTATCACAGCGCTGTTTGCTGCGTCGTTATTTGTACATGATACTTTGTAGATGCATAATCCTACAAGCGCGAGTGTTCGTGTTATGCTGTGTGCGACAAAGCGGTGATATAGGTACTATGCTTAAGGGGTATGTCGCTGCACCTTCTGCACTTGACTTCGTACAAGGAGTCCGGGTGGGCCTTTCGTCCGCTCCTTCCTCGAGTGGACATGCATGGGGTTTTGATAGGGTGGGACCAACAGTCGTATCCAAACGCTGGACGGAGCGTCTCCCATCCCACCCTATCTATCCCTCGAGGACCTATAGTTTTGATTACAAATGTAGTAATTTACAAAAATTTTGCGATTCTCAGGCACGTGTAGCAACCAATTGCTAACCGATGCTAACGAATGGTCTAGCAGCAGTCAGTGAAGGCCAACTGGCAGTCGTGCAGCTCCGGAGACGAGGGCGGGGAACCTGACACGGTGTGCACGCACTGGAAAGGGTTGCTAAGTGGCTGAATGGCGAAGGATTTACGACGGAGGTGGGGACGGGCGCGGACAATTTGCCTGGCTGTCCTGATGGAGAACGACCCCGCTGTGGCAGGGCCCTCTCTGGGGCAAGCCTGCGCAGGGTGGCTCTGTTACGGTGAAGATCCTTGGCGACGGATGCCGCTACTGGGTGACTATGGTTTGCGGATCTAACTCCTTCCCAGATTTGTTGGTTAATCATCTGCGGCGGAAGGGAAAAGGAACGGAATCGAGGCAGGCCCTGTGCTTGGAGAACGGCAAGGCGCAGGTACGTGGGGTATTGCAAGTGGCGAGATGCATTCGCGCGGGTGTATTCGCCAACCGTACCTGGACCTTCTTGTTAGTTCCGTCTTTGTGGACCGGCTCAAGACTGAACGGGAACATCTACGCAGGAAGGTTGCTTGGAAAGCGGCGTGTGAGCAGCTAAAGCGCGCAGATGTGTGACGTTTTTGTGCTTGTGTGTGTGTATGTACGGCGGCAAAGAGGCCCCGTATCCGACGGGATTTCCGGGGTGAAGTGAGAAGGACCTGGCTCGGTCGAAGGGACGGTGCATGCTTTCATATCTGAGGGTGGCGCGTTTGTGGGCGTAGTTTGAGTTCTTCGTTGTCAAGGCATCGCATTTCCCTCGTGTCCCTTCGGGGCAGCATGGTATATGTGCGTGCGGAAAAGCGTGTCTACATGCACGCGCGTGTATAATTGGCGTGCAGCTGCTGCGTGTTTTATGGATCTGTTGTTTTGTGCGTGTGCATGTAATTTAAGTCTCTTCTGAGGTCTTCCTAACATGCACACTAAGACATGGTATGGAGGGGACACACACATATATATGTTAAATGCCCTCAGGAATTATAGCTCTAGTACACACCTTGACTATACGGCTATATAAGGCCGGAGAAACTGATATTGTACGGCTGTTGTGGGATGTTGTCGGCGGGAACAATGAAGGCGGGCAGACTGTTCGATCATGTACGGCATTGCCAGCAGCGTTTAGCCTTGTGCCCTGCCCCGCACGCCGTCCTGCGTCCCGTGTTTCGTGCCCCGTGCGGCGTGGTGTGGGTCAGCTTGAGCTTTGCTGGCGCTGCTGTATTTTGTAGAATACAGAAGGACCTGGGAAGTTGATGGAATTGTCAACTGCTGCTTTAAGGGTTTGGCGCATACCTGAATGGCCGGGGTTGTATCTTCATGAAAGACACTAAATTTTACGAGTGTGGCAGTACTTTCTGTACTTCCAATATATGCAGTACGTATTTACGTGTGCGAAATGCTTGATAGTTGTTACCTAGGTGACTGACTTTCGTCAGGAGGGGCTGGGCGGTGAGGCTTGGCTCGGAGATCCCACCAATATCACATTTCGTGATGGTTAATAATAGCATTATGCATGTAAGGGCTGCATTTAGATGCTTGGGAGGGGAAAACGCAACTGGTACAGTTCCCAGCTCTGCACTTAAGGCGTGTTCCGTCCAGGTATGCCAGATCGGACTTGGTCATCGTACAGCCTATAGCAGCATTTTTAACGTCTCATGATCGTCGAATGTCACACACACTGATTGACAATAATACTTTGGAACCATGTGGCTACGAAAGGCTTCGTTGGGAGGAAAACCACCAGGTATTTCCGCGACAACATCGCCATCGGAATAACGCGAAATCCAGGTGTGAAGGTGTGGCAACACACGCTACCGTTGTACAGCAAGGTCTCAGCGTAATGCAGATTATAACCCGCCAAAAACTATGGTTCGCATATCGCCAGGCCTTTGCAGCCTGTTCACTGGCTCGCATTGAGAGCCAATTGAGCCTTACAGTAACTCGTGAAGGATCGTAAATCTTCGTGATCCATCGTGAACGTCGGGACTGTGCTATGAACGCCATAGGACGCCATACGCAGTTACATAGTTTTATTTGTCAGTTTGTGTCTGATAATGGTAAACCTTGCGTGAAAATGTGCAGTCAGACCAGTGGTATGAGGGATGCTGCTGGTGCGATGGCATTTATTCGTCCCTGCTCTAAGGGGTTAAGAGGGAAACCAACCTAGCGGTCGGACAAGGGGGCAACATTGATGTCGCGCTTGCAATGATTCTTTTGCAGAGGATTAGCGCCTGTGTGTTCATGGAATCGGCTACACCGAAGCGCATGGTAAGGTCGCTAGCCTGGAGGTAGGTAAGAACCCGACGATGCCACACAACGTGAAGGCGAAAAAAATAGGTGTAGGTGTTACCTGAATACTTATTAGTATTTGTTTGAGACAATTTCCGACAACTAGGACGGATGTAGGCAAGGCACTGGGTGAGATAGTTTTACTTCTTGTGTTGAGTGGATGGGATTTCTCGCCAACAACATGCTTGTATTCCGCCCTTTTTCTGATTCCAGGCCTTCCTGAACTCACTGTCCTTTGTGTCTCCCGGCTCGTTTGGGCCTTACGAGCTTTCGCAAAACATCAGTCCTGTTCAAGGTTTTTTTCTCGCAAGCCTAAATAAATAAGATAATCAGCAAAATTAATACGGTTAGTGGTGACCGTAATGCGTAATGTCGTTCTTACTACGATGTTCGACCGGGTTTCGGAGGCAGTTTGGGGCATCGGGTCGATGCTTGCTTGAAGCCGCACTCGATACCGCTACGAGTTATGCAGTTAGAAATACAACCCATACAACATAAAACTACTTGAAATTTTGTATATTGCGTTGCACTTGCTCCTCCGCCTTTGCTACAGATCAACTACCCGAGGGAAAAGAAGGCGTACATGAGGGCTTCGCCGTATATAATTTATTCCAAAAGATTAAAAAAATATTTTGTATTTTTCTGTATTCTCACTTTAGAAGCCTCCTGCAATATGTGGACCTTGCGAGCACGTGGTTGCGGGGTCTCGCGAATACACTATATTTCGGTTTGGGGTTTTTGAAAATATTTCTATTATCGTAAATAGATGATAAAAATGGATTTGATCTTTGGCGTTAATACACCCAGGCCGTGCAAGCTTGCTCTGGGCCTGCTTCGAAACCAAAGAGCCGACTAACTCTCCAACATGCTCGACCCTACAACTTTCTTAAAAGCTGCTCTTCTAATAAGAAAACCTCCCTTATTTCTACATGCTGTGAAGTCTGCCCGTAATTCACACACACTGGAGCTTGCAATGACGCAAGCACCTCGCGCGTGGTAAATTTCGCTCCTCGCACATCGTTCAGCTGCCTTTTGCCCATTCTATATAGTAAATCTTCATTTGTCTGCTGTATTATATTTCCTGCGACGGCTCATAGCGCACGTTCGTTTATGCGCCTGGGGATGTGGTCGCTTCCGCGCGTGACAAGGTCGGCGAAGCCGTGCAGGGCAGCCCAGCGCGCACGCAAAACATATCAGACATTAATGAGGACCTCAGCGACGTCAATCGCAAGTGATTCTGCTACAAGAAGTAAGCATTGCACGTTTGACGGTATCTATGCGTGAGGAATAGCAGGTCCGTCGCTGTATCGTAATCAGTTTCAATCCAAAGCTATTTATTCAAAATTATAGAAAAATGCGCTTGCGCTTTCGAAGTGGTGGAAATTGCTCTTGTCGGTGCTTCGCAGGGACGCATTATCAGGTTTTGGGCGTGCAACCAACGGCATCATCGGATGATATTCGGACGGCCTTTCGGCGTTTGGCAAAATCTCTCCACCCCGATCATAATAAGCTTCCTGGTGCTCGGGAGAAGTTTCAAGAAGTCAAGGAGGCATATGATATCCTATTCGATACATCCACCCGCGCAGACTATGATCGCGAACTTAAGGTCCAGGTGCGCGCCATAGCGAGAAGCTATCTAGTTGTTACAGGGATAGGTACAGTCCTACTTTCCCTGGCTGCGGCCGTTGGTGCGTGCACATTGTGCGGAAGACACCTAGGCACGGATCCAGTGTGCGCGGGGTGCGGCGTTATCCTTGAGCTCCCGCACGCTATCTAACTTCTTTGTTAGTCGCTGCGCCATTGCCATTGTATTTGAGCGCCCATGTTGCTAGGATTGGAAGCATGATGGCATGTAAATCTTTCATTACCAATAAGCCTGCTCCTTGCATTTGCATGCATTTCAGGCTATGGCCGCTGCTGCCGCGGTGGCGCAGTCGGCATCGGGCGGCCGGAGAGCTTCCACCACTAACGTTCGTCGAAACAGGCACACCGGGTGAGCGACGAACGGGCTGGATCAGCATTTGGGTGTCAGGATCCAATCGGGGGGCATGGCGGGATTTTCGTTCGTCGACCAAAAAGCTGAAAGCCAAGACAGCAGCTTGATGGCCTCTACTCCATGGCTTATTTCTACCCACCTGCGCCACGGACTGATACCCGCAGCAAATCTCTCAGCCCCCTTCAGGACGTGTGAACGCTGCCGGTGTGGCTGCTACCTTTCCGTCTGCAGGTCAGCTAAAACTCAAGCAGCTACCCGGCCGGCTTCCGGTGACGATTTCGACGTGTTCTCGTCAAGTGCATCGCATGGCGGCGGTAGCGGCAGCCGTGGATCATCTAATGGCAACGGCAGTGACGGCTACAGAAGCATCTTCTGCGAGCCGCAGCGTGCAACCAGCGGGGGTAGTAACAGCAATACGTATCGAAGTGTTTTCGACGGACCATCGGCAACTGCACCAGCAGCTTCATCACCGCTGCCGCTGCATATGGCGTCAGCAGCGCAGGCAGCGGCCGCAAGATCCAGAAGCGGTCAAACAGGAGCGTCGTCGTCAGATAGCGGTTACAAAAGTATCTTTGGCAGCGGCACTTCGCCGCGCAGCACCAGTACCGGTAGGAACAGCAGCAGCAGCAGCTCAGGCGGCAGCAACCCCTGCATTTTCAACGGAAGATCTATTTCCCCAAACTTGGGGACGAGAAAACAGACATTGAATGACGTGGCGGCACCGCCGGCGGCGGCTCCGTATGGGTCACGAACTGCCGCCGGCGCCGCGACCACCACTGCCACCTCATCATCGCCCGCCAGCAACGGTAAAAGCAGCCGAAATGGTATCAACGCAGGGAACGGCACCGGTGCCAATGAAGCCAGCACCACAGCGGCAGCCTCCGCCATATCTGGCGCAGCTCCTAACACTGCCTCAAGTTCACGCACACCGTACACGGTTTCGCCTTCGATACCTGGCGTTGGCAATCCTTCTCATGGGATGGGCGCCGCCGCCGCCACCCCTGCCGCCAACACAGTGTGCACCACCGCCGCCGGCATGACGGCGTTACAGAACGGGTTAGCTTCCGAAGGGTCAAGAGGTGCGGCGGCATCAGCACGCAACTCTATCGGTGACGTCGCATCCAGGCTGGCGGCGATGGCTGCTGCAGCAGCGGCGGGGGCGCCTAGGAGCGGCAGTGGAGGCAGCAGCAGAGGTGACTACGTCAGCGTATTCAGCGGCAGCGGCGGCGGCACTACGACCCAGACTAATACCTCTGCTGTTTCCGCCCCCGACGCGCGATCTTCAAGTCCAGGTCGGATGATGAACGGCGGTGCCGTCACTGATACCACTGCACTATCAAATGTGGCGGCGGCAGGCACCGCCTCCTTCCAGGTGACCGTCACACCCAACAGTGGAGCAAGGTGCGGCTCATGCATCGCGGGCTACTTACCGGGGCCAGGTCATCAGTTCTTAGGATTAAAAACACCGTACTGCCGTACTGCCCCATTCTCAGGGTAAAATGTCCCTCATTCCTGCGTAAACAGACATGCAATGAAAACCCTCCCGCCGGATCACATCCTCTTCTGTGCTGTCAATCACATTTACTGCAATACAAGCGTCTTATGTTCAACGAAACTTAGGAGGCTTTTCCTTTGTTTCTTACACGAGACAAGATGACGTGACAAGATGCAGCCACTTCGCGTTTTTCAGTAACTTCGGCAGTAGCTTTACCGGTTCCCTCGCATTTCGGCCCGTATGGCTTTTCTGTAATCAATTTCTTCCACACTGTGCGCGTACGCAACGCTAGCGATGCTTGTATTAGTAGTCGTACATAGTACGATACACACGAGCACAATATAAGGTGCGTAAGCACCATCTCGTCAGCATCTCGAGCGGCCTTTTCGGCACTCAACTACTACAATGCTAATCATCATGCTAGTGGTGCTAGCTATACTCTATGCTAATTCATTTTCAAGACCTGAATTCTCACCCCCAATCTGTCCACTTGGACAGGCTCCCTGCCGTCGAGTCGGCTTCACAGCCTCCGTTCGCGTCGTCGCTGCCGCTGCCGCCGCCGCTGTCGCCACTACCGCAGCAACCGCTGCCGCGACAGCCACAACAGCAACTGAAAGCGTCGTCAACCATAGCACAGCTGTCTGGCGATGATGCCCGACGCCACCCAAATGCACAAGTGACAGCTGATGCAGCTGATGCTGTAACATCAGCGTTGGTTGCGGAGGCTGAAGCCGCAGCACGTGTCACAGCAGCGATGGCAGCGGCAGCCGAAGCCAAAGCGGCGGCAGCCGCTGCGGAGGCCATGGCAGCGGAAGCTGCCGTAGCAGCGGCGCGAGCCAAGGCCGCGGCGATGGCGGCGGAGGCACGCTTGTCCGCCGTCGTCGAGGCGGCGGAGTCTGCCCTGCTGGCCAAACCATGGCAAGATACCACGGAGCCGTCTGCCTCGGGGCCAATGTCCACAACAGCCGCCGACGACCACCCACAGGCCAGTGAAGAGGCCGCACCGTCAAAGTGGCTGTGAACGTGCATTTGCGACGTGGTGCCCCAGGTTCAGGACTTAGTACGCCGAAGTTGATGGTTATGTGGATGAAATGTTGGGCGTCAGCGGGGAAGGAAGGGAGGAATGGCAACTGCCAGAGCACGTCTTAAGAGAGTGTGTGCTGTGCGTGAATACATACATGTGGAAAACGTGATGCTGATGTTTGTGTGTTTTATCTAGCGCGTGAATGCCTTAAATGCTTCCATTGTTGAATTGATCTGTTAGTGTTTGGATGGTGAGCTCCGGAAGAAACGTGGTTGAGATGATGTGGACCTGGATCTTGCAGCTGGAGGTACGGAAATATGCGGAGGCGGCAGGAAGGTACAACTAGTGCGGCGGGGAAGCAAGGCGTGATTAACAGCTGGGCCTCTTCATCCATTCGTTTGCACTTTTTAAAGCAAAGATTGTGGCATAAGCTGAAGCATAAACTTCGGTGCAATAACTTCATCGTTCTTTTATTGCCGCACGCGTTTGGTACCTTGAGAACATCTTCCGGGCCTTACGTTCCGGCCGTTATAACTCAGCTCGCCAGCGCGCCTGCTTAGATCGGCGGTGGCAGTCCTAGGCGAGAGCGATTGCTACTCCGTAACTCAAAGCATACGGCCAACAGTGCCAGTGCGAGGCTAATCTTTTGGCAGGAGGAAGTCGTGTGAGGGCCAACGGAATACGGCTCGGTCGGGATCTTCGGCTAGTTGGTGTCTGCACGCACCCAGGAGGAGGTTGGAAGATGTACACTATATCACCGCCCTTATATGATTCACAACACGCCCTTACATGACCCACCCATCGCGTAGGCTGGTCTAGAGCTTCGATGCGAATGAAGGTTTGCATGCATGCGCTTTGTGGCGCGTGAGCTGCCGCATGTACAGCCACGCACATGGGAAGCCAGTATGTTCAATCGCCATCAGCAGCAGCGGAAGCAGCTAGCAGTAGCGGGATTAAGTGCCAACATGCGCGTGAGCTGTTTATTAAACATTGCAACATCATGGATTTAATAGATTTTGTATTGTGTGAGTATTTACGGTGACTGACTTCGCGCTCTGCACGGAGCACCTTCTTTGTTGAGATTTGGAATTCGGCAGTGGTTTGACTGGCTTACGCCGCCCTTGTGTGTGCGTTGCGGTTCGTACAGTATGGAAAGGACGACGGATACCCCGTTCACCTCGCGTGTGTTACATTCCCCTGCTGGTCCATCCAGTATAATGTTTGGGACTAGTTGACTTCATGCCTGTGTTTATCAAACCAAACGGCTGTATGTTGCAGTTCGCTCATGATCGCTAGTTTTGATGCAGACTGGCTGGTGGTTCGGTTGGCTCCTGAGCGCCCGTCTGGGGTATGTCATGCAAGCTGCTAAGCACGCCGTAGAAGGATGCGCTTATTTCGTATTGCTATCGAGGTCATGTGTGTGATGGATTTGGACCAGCAGATACCATTACAGATACTGGGGCAGCCAGCCCGTCTCGCGGCAAGTTGCTGTTAAGGCAGCCAGAAGGCCGTGCATAAAGTAAGAATGTGCCTCCACGGCACGCTGCCTGCCTTTACTCGGCATGTCATATGGTGTCCTGTGCCGCTGTCATGAATGTCTTATCTCATCTACCTCATCTTTATATGTATTCTTTGCAGCGTTCTCTATTTGCGTTGTAGATTGGCTCAGCGGCAGTTCCTCGCAGTCTCGCTCGTTCTCGTTCAATAATGGTGTGTTGCTGTTTGCGAGCGGGTAGTTTAAAGCGAATTTCATCATCTTCCCGCCAAATACCCACTGACGTGCGTCAGGACGTATTTATATGTCCCTGCTGTCTACGTGCGACGAGTACAAATTTAATACACTCGTTTGACGCTTTTCCGCCCGGTGCATTATTGCACCGATGCACCATGTAATAGTAGGTTTCCTGCAGCCCCATGGCGCCCTTGCTTATCGATTGTCCCTTTGCACACCATCTCGCATGTAGGGAAGCGAAAGCATGCTGATAGAAAGGCGTTGACACCATCCTCATGGGCCGTGAAACGATCAAGTCTAAGTCAGTAGTAGTCACTCAGGGTTGGGTTACATTGCTTGGAGGACAAAGTCACAGGAGCAGTCCTTCATTTTGCACGAAGACAGCAGCATCAGATGCATCAGTTCCTGAACCCTCTATGGCTGTCCTAATCCCCCACCCCATCCACATACGTTCCTCGTCTAGCCCTACCAGCGGGCGGGTCGGATTCCATGCAGTATCGCTTCCTAAAACAATGACAGCAGAGAACGGTACTGCAATGTATAATAAACAACATCGGCTTCACAGAGCTCCTGCGCATCAAGGGGCGGAACAGTACTGCGTCCACCTTTCCACGACTGTATATGTCAGTGGCCACAATTGAAGATAGTTTTTGTAGGGTAGGATATTTTTGAAAAGTCCAACCTGCAATGGATACCCGTTGATATATAGAGAGCACAACGAAGGGCCAGTTCCTCTCGAGTGGATCAGAAGAGCCAGACAGTTGGGATAGCGCTGGCTGAAAGGGCAGCTAGAGGGAACGGCAAGGGAGGGGGGCCGGAGGGGTAGGTCTGGCCACTTGCTAGATAGTTTTGGGTCCTTGCGTTTCGTTGTTGCGAAACAACTGAATATGGTTGGTACGATTTCCAGTTGCTTGCATTTATGGCTCCATCTGTCTGTCTACGCCATCTGCCATCCTGTCCAGGGGTCAAGACCCCTGATCACGAGATCACACGTTTGGGGTAACAATGCGTGAATATGTGATACATCTTGTGATACGGTGTAAGAGGCCTGCATGGTACATACATCCTATGTCTGACGTCTTAAGAGTCAAGCTCATTAACATGTACATCAGGAAAGGATAAGAAATCCGTACGGCCCAGAGTGAAACGTTATTACGTACGTAGGTGGACCTGGGTTAACCTGGGTTTCTCTAGGATAAAAGCCTTGGATTGGGGCTCGGTCTGGTCAGGGCTCCCGGTGCTCGTCTTTGCAGGGCGAGTCGCCCACAGTGTCACACCTCTTAAGACTTCTCACAACAGGCAACAAACTCTGACGATTGCTGTCAAATAATAGAATTCTATGTTTTCACACATCGTTAGGGTATTCACCCGGCACCTACCTATAACGACGAGCTTTCGTAAAAAAGGGTTTATGTCGCATATGTGTATGTCTTAGGGTTAGTCATTATGCAAAATATTACACAGCAACTAACGCCGTACATATATCTTGGTATCTTTACACGGTTTAACAAACGTTTCTCTTAAAAACACGCCACTCTTTAAACACCTAACAAGAACACCCTCCCTCCTCTCCCGCCTCCCTCGCCCCTCCCGCCTCCCTCCTCTCCCGCCTCCCGCCTCTCACACATGACTAATCTTCATCATTTGATATTAGCGACATCACCAAATCACCTCCGTTCCATGTACATCAGCCCACACATCTTCTTTCCTCGTTTGTCGAAACATGTTCATTTATTGCTGTAGCGATCGAAATGAAGCCCAGTGTCGGCCCGCCTCTCTTCCACGGGGAGAGGCACTCCCCAGGACAGCGTCAGGCGGTCAAGGGTAGGTTAATCTTCCAAGAGCGCGATGCATTTATCCTAATGTCGCGCGCCCGCGGGTTCCCGCGACTGGGTCCAGCACCACTAGTCGTTGTGGCCTCGTTCATTGCTTCTCCAGACCTTTTTTGAGCGCAGCAACTCAGCCACAGGGCCTGAGCTTACTGTTGCCGTAGCCTTTGGGGTGGTAGTCCCGCCAGTCATCCCAGGCCCGCTGCTTAGCCTTATCCTCCGCGTCTTCTTCGTCGCTATCCAGAGCTGCCTGAATGGAGCAACCGGGCCTTATGTTGACCTCCATAACAGAGACCCTTCATTAAACCAATTTGGCGAGGAAGACGACGACGATGATGGCGGCTGAAAATTTCATTAAGACAGGTAACGGTTAGGTTTACTGTTCCCAATAGCTCACCATTCCACCATTGACCCTTCCGCATTCTTCTGTAACCGCATCGGAACCCACCGTGGACTGTGCTGCATCCTTCCCCCCCACCCCCACCCACACAGCACACATTGCTTCTATCGCATAGTATTGCAGGACACTACGATTAACCCACGCAGGTGCCTCCGTTCGTCCGTCCCTTGCCTTCCCTAATAAGCCTTCGCACCCGCCGCTGCCTCTCCTTCTCCTCCTGCCACCTCTGCTGCTCCTCGCGCTCCATCGCCTCACGGCGCTCAATCTCGCCAGCTTCCTCCACCGTCATCGTTGGCAATATGTGGCTTGGCTTGAACACCTGTGGAAGGTGAGTGCAGGTGGCGATGGCAATGATGCTTTAGACTGTGATGCTCCAGACTGTGATGCTCCAGACATACCGACTTCCTGATTTACCAGAGATGGCAGCAGGTAAGAGATAGACGCACATAATACACGAGGCGAGCAGGTGTTCTTAGAGACGATCGATCGATCGATCATTGTCGGTTTTCCAGCCCCTTCATACAGCGGTCTTGTACGCATGCCACCCCATTCTCTATCCGCCTAAACAGCGGGTTTACATCGTTCCCCCCTGGAGTTTAAGAACCCTAGGTGGCTTTCGCCCCTTGCCCCTTGCCTGCCACCCGGACCCACATCCTGCCGCATCTGTTCTCGCCGGTTCCCGCCCAGATCCTGACAGATGGCTCGAAGTCGCGCCATCAGATCTGCCTTCTCCGCCTCGCCGGGGCCTTCCTCGCGGTCGACATCGCCACCGGCGCGGACATTGCCGGAGGAAGAGGACGGCCCGGGTCCCGCGGCGGCTGCTGTTGCCTCTCTCGCCGCCGCGTGTTGCAATATGTCCGCCTGAAAAAGGGAGATGATACCCCCATCGCTCATGCCAAGGGGCTGCTTCAGAAATACCCATCCAAGCACGCGAACAAGGAACGTTAATGTGCAAGCCCCGCCCACATGATACCCCCTCCACGGTGCCGCGTGTATCACGTCAGCTTTACAAGTGGAACATTCACCCTTCGCTATCTCCCGATCCATGCCGCAACGATCGATTAGACAAACCACCCTTGCCTTATCCTTTTGCAGGCCCTAGAACGGCTTCCGAGTGCTAATTTTGTTACTGTGCAGCTGCTTAATTTTGCAGAGACCATTTACACAGCTTTTTGCAAATACGCCCTCATCACTCACTACGCTCCCAACGGACGTCCATGCACCGAATGCCTAATGGATACGGGACTCCGACGCCGAACAACCGGGTGCTAGACACTGGGGAAATCCCACCCAGCCCGGGGACCATGGGCCCTCGACGCCGCTTCCTCGTCAGTCGCCTCATCTTGCCAGGCACACCTCTCCCCCCCTCCCACTTCCTCTCTGTTAAGCTTACCTCCTGCCTTATCGACCCTTGCAGGTCTAGCGCCTGCAAAACGGCCAGCTCCACCCGCCACACCCACAGCCTCCGCTCGTCCTCCTCGTCAAATGCCCCGCCAACGCCGCCCATTCCTCCTCCTCCCCCTCCTCCTCCTCCTCCACTAGCGCCCAACGAAGCCACTGTAGCTGCATCGACAGACCCCGCCGTGGTAACGCTGGAGGCCCTGAGGCCGCCATGGCACGCCTCATCCTGGCGGCAAGGACGGTGGAAGCATGAGAGGAACGTATTACCAGTGCTTCAGGGGGTCCCCTCCTCAATGTGTATCTGACCGTTGAGAGTTAATAAGCCAGGCACCAGCCTGCTCCGAAACCATATCGCTGTGTACTGTTTAGCCCGGCGTGAACCTCAAAGCTGATTGGTTGGTAAACACACGCAGCGGCACGCACCTCCCGCTCCTGTGCCGCTGCTGCTAGCCGCCGTGCCTCCAGCGCCCCAAGTGCTGCATTCAAAGCCTTTTCTCGCTTGAACTTCTCCACCTAGCCGCGGGAGAACATAGTGCGGACATGGAGTACATATAGTTGACATAGACAATGATTTGGCGTCGGTGGTGGTGACTGCCATGGTAACGGAGGTGGTGGTGGTGGTGGTCATGATGGCGGTGGGAAGTTGACTTGAGTACCACATGAGCTCGTGGGCCTGTCGTACCTTGTACGTTCGCTTTGCCGCAGGATCAATAGGAACCCCGGCGGCTGCGGCCTCGTACGCTGTATGGCCCAATGCACCAAGTAGATCGTACTGCTCGCACCTGTGTGGAAAGAACCCCGATAATTAACTCCAAAACATCCCCTTAGCGTGGTTTGGGGGGAGTTAACAAGAGCGGAAACATGGGCGTGGGTGTCTTGTGTGTTTGTATGACGCTTCGGGTATTGCGAGTGACGTGGGACTGCTAGTGTTGCACGATGGCTGCGTAATGTGGGCCGGACCGCAGAGGCGACATCAGCAAAACGTGAACAACCTTCGGAGCTGAGTACGCGTGTGCATGTGATGCTACAACACTCGCCTCTGCAGGAATATCCCGAAAGTTGCAGCAGCGCGATTGGCAGCTGCCAGGCGGGTAGCGTTGGAACTAACGTCGCCGTCAGTACGCACTGGCGCCGCGGACAGAAGGCTACCGAGGTAGAACGGCACCAGCAAGTACTTAATATCCGCCGTCGCAAGGTCATCCCTGTCCTCGTTTGAGCTGAAGACGCCACGAGACTCAACAACAGAAAGCGTGTGAGAGAGGAGTGCAATCGCGCGATCAATCAGATCTAGGTCCCTAGAAGCCACCAAGCGGTCCTGCTGCGAATGGATAGCATAACATCGACTGTAGAGCACAGCCAAGGGCAGCCCTCCTTCTCCTTCGGGAATGGAATCGAGTATCGTACGCAATTCCTCCATTATTGCCTAGTAAATAGCCAATGATTAAGCTTGGGAAGTCCGTTGTGGTGATACGCGGCCCAAAGTATCAAGCTGCAGGAATAAAGTGTCGATTAAATAAGATATGTGGGTAACTATATACTGTTCTCAATAAAAATACTTGACACCTGCTAAGACATATATATAATAAGATTTATATATATCCCAGGTAGGCATGCATCATCGCGAAACGTCCCGATAACGGTTGCACCAACCACCTTGGTTGTTCCCTTGCCGTCAACCCATCACTAACCTCGTTCACGTATGACTCACTATTTACTCACTATTCCATTAAGTATTAGTCAAATTGATGATTGTTTCCCCGCTCTGAAAGCCAACGATTAGAGCTAACGCGCAGCAGAACAACCTAGGACTTGGCTTCTTTGAAGAATATCTGGGTCATGGATCATATCAATTTGGCCCGGTGGGATTAGTGTTCTGTCAGTAATTGGTCTCTACTCGTCGTCGTTTGCGAAGTAGTTGGGAAGCCCGCGTAAACAAGATTTTCCACTTTCCTTACTGTCATGTTTCCATATTGTGGCATTTACTTTAAGATTTATTAGTCGGTTCTCCTCGCTTAAGACTCTCCAACGCACGTTGGGGTGATTCAAGTAATGGCTTGAACCGCGTGTGGGGTCCGCCATGGACACGCAATAACGAAAATATGCTTGCCAACTGTTATTTTCCTTACCGCGTGATTATGACCGGCTAGGGGCTGGGAATGGTTTCTGCACAAAGCCTCGAACTACTGCCAGCATCAGTCACCTGGCTACGGGTATTGTTATTTGGGTAGTCATTTATTGCCGGCTGTATCCATCTCATCGCCAGACTCCAGCCCAAGGGCCGGTTTTTAGTTCACGGGCGGCGGTCAGCACCACAGGCTGTTTATCAAGCCCCCAGCTCCAGCACCTTCCCGCTCGAAACTATGCTGCAGCCTGGAAACAGCCTCGGCGGTGACGTTTTGCTGGGCTCGGCGCCAGCCACGGGCTTACGACTTCCTTCACACAGCAACGACCATCAGGGTCATGCAGCCCATCATCAGCACCATCTGCACAATGGACCGGGCCCGCCTCATCCACTGGTGCTGGGTCCAGGAACCCATGGTCGCGCTGGCATCGTAAGTGGTGCTGGAAACGTCGCTGGCAATTTAAGTGCAGGGCAGCATCTCGCCGACAGCGGTGGCAACGCTGCAGCCGCTGCAGTCAACACTGCCGCCACGGCGACGGCTGCACCGGCTGCTGACCAGCACGACTCCACCGGGGAGGAGGGTGGCGAGTGCCTATCCCCTGGGCCGCACTATTTCGTTCCGTGGCCGCATCACATTGAACGATACCGGCAACTTATTGACCGGTTTGGGTTGCGGGGGCGGCTTAGCCATCCCGATGAGGAGCCCGTGTTTATTAAGGTGGGTCACCATGAGGCGGATCAGTGGTGGGCCGTGCGTTGTGTTGGGGCACACGTTGGGTCGCGATCTAAGCCGGCATGGATCCCATATGGGTCAGGTGGTCAGTGGGTCGTGATGAGGCCTCTTGCTAGGATGAAGGGAAAACGAAAACTTCCGACGGAGTGGGAGTGACAAAGCCAAACGCTGCGTTACAGAGTGGATTGGGAATGTAGCCCCACCGGAGTAAGTACAAGGCAGCGGAAGGCAAGACGCATTGCGCGCGTGTGCGTATGGTCCTACCTGGCGATGCCTTTCCCGGGCTGTGGTCGCTGCTATCCATGCCACATCTGATGAGGGTAGCTGGTGCGGGATGAGATTCCCTAAGCGTGCACTATGCTGCACTGCACCGGACCGCACGTGGCAGTGCCGGCAGCCTGTACGCGTCTAGGAAGGGCGCAGCAGCAGCAACGGCAGCATCGGCAGGGATGAAGCTGCCGTCAGGCTGGTGCTCGAATGCAAAGCAGGTGCAGAGCACCCAGTCAGGAGGAAGTCGCAGCGCAACAGGGCTAAGGGCGCAGCGGCAGCGGAGAGAGAAAGCCAAAGAGTGGGAGAGAGAAAGAGGGGGCCTGGCAGGTACAAGCTGGGCTTAGGGACGCTAAGCACTCTGATTAAAGCGGACGCATCATCAGCTGCTCTGTTGCAGCAGGTGTTTGCGTGCCAGCCGTATGGTCTCCAGCGAATGTGAGGGTCCATGTGGACCATGAGGCACAACCGTGCGTTAGGTCTGACCCACGGGTCAGACCTCCAGAAAGGGCACTTGAACGATGAGTGAAGGATCTCTTGCCAAAACGTAACAGGACGGAAGACGCGTCCATTTATTAGGTAGGGCACAAAGCGGGCCTAGCAGAAGGGCCTGGGTGACCTGGGGAGGCGAGTTCCGGCGGCGACAAGCGGCCACAGGCACCCAGCAGAGCTTATCGGATTGTGTGCAGGAACTTCACCGTCCCTTCATTCTGTTCCGTATATTCCCACGAAGGGTTTTGGTGGTATTGGTTTTATCGCATTCGCTCTCTTACTCGCCACCTCTACTTTCCGATCCTCTTGCGGGCTTTCCGAAGTCCACCTGTTACCGCTCCTTTTGCCGCAATCCCGTAGAAAGTGGATATTGAGGACCTCGTGGAGGGCCCTCCAGGGAAGGCGCGCGCGTGGCTGGTCAGCAGACTGGTGGTGGATCACTGCCTCCACCGGCACACCTGCAAATTGAGACGAGGCTTCTTGGTGCTGGAGTTTGAGGTGGGGGTGGGCAGAGAGGACTACTGCACAGGCGGCCGATGTGGAGGGCCGTGTATGTGGCTTCTGGGAGGGAAGGGACTGGGAGGGAAGGGACTGGGAGGAAACCCTACATTAGGTCAAGGGCTGTAAATGCACAGACACGATCACCACAGAAGTGGGTTCCCAGAACCGTTCTGGTGACTTCAAGGGGGCTGAAGGACCCCATGGTTTTGGAATCCTTCAGCCCAGGAGAGATGCAACTTGACGTAAAACACAGAGGACCAGGGCAGCCCCGATTAGCTGACGAGCACAAGGACCGACTGTCCTTGTTCTTGCGATGAGTTCGCGGTATCTCCATTACCATGCTGGTGCCTTTAAGATTGCGCATGGAAAGGCAGGCATTATCGGGAACTGATGCGCGCCAGTGACAAATTACTTTCTTACATTTTATCCCGGGCCGTTAGAAACAACCCTTGGGGATCATGCATGTGCAGGTCCTTTTCGTGGGCGGGGAATCGGTGCCGGTGGAGGTGGGGTACAAGGACATGCAGGAAGACCCCACGGGTGGTGAGTACTGAGTGGCGAAGGGGAGGCGGAGCGGGGCGGGCAGTGGAAAGCCGGGCGGGAGAGAGGCGCGGGTGGGGCTCGGGGGATCAGGCTCATGATCTCAACCGCCCGCATGCAACCATCTGCTGCCGTACAATGATATAGGAAATGCGTCTCAGCTGTAACCTCATATGGCACCTTGATATCTGAAGCGACGTGCTCTATCTAAGGACATGGTAAGCTTAGGATTTGATTCTCAGCAATTCAGCAGCTGGGGTCAGCTGGGACCACGCGGCACATGATCCCCAACCGTGGAGTATCGCTTTAGGATGTGCGTTGTGTGTCTGACACACGCGCCCGCGTGCAAGCTGTTCTAGGGTAGTTGGAATGAAATGGTGCATCAATGACCCGTGGGTCGCTGCATTTGGGTGCAGGGCGCTTCTACGTGGAGCTCATGCTGCAGACGCTGCGCGCCAAGCTGCGACTGCGGGATGAGATGCTGGTGTACCGCGACAAGGCCAAGAACCATTTCCAGGTATGTGCGTTTGCATACATGCGCGCTTGTGTGTGCTAAATGTAGGTGAACGCGTTTCTATGTGTTTCGGAGCAAGGTAAAGGACAGGACAAACGGCGGGCGTTTAGATGTGTCTGTGTGTGTGTGTGTGTCTGTCTCTATGTGTGTGTGCTTTGGTGTAACGAAGAAGGCAGGGAGGCTATTTGGCAGGCGTTGATGAGCGATTTGTATCTACATGTTCTTCTTCTCTTAAAACATTGCTGTTGCTAGAGTCGGCAAGATAGAGTATCATGTGTGCGACGTTAATCTTTATGTGCGCCCCACGTTACTACGTGCTTGCTGCGTCTACACGTCACATCATGTATACCAGTCTTCTGTCGGCTGAATTGCAATTCATTATGGATTGAATCGTTGCGTGTCGGTTCTTCCGATAACGTTTTTTCTCTTCCTCTTCACATCATTTCGACGGACTCTTCCTCCCGCGGCGGAGTCCTAAAGCGCGATGCTTTTGTTAATGGCTGCATCCAGTTCATCCCCAAGGGCTTTCGGTCCTGACCACCTCCCGTTTGATGTCTCGCTCAGATCCAGGACTTCCGCAATCAGCTTTCCATTGTTGTCTGTGTTGCTCTCCTTCTACTTTTGGATATAAATTCCTTCAATTTCGGCGTCATTGAGTTCACGCGCATATCTTATCCGCTGCTCCCCGCCTGCGATGCCCTGGCACAGATGCTGGTGCTTCCCAACGTGTGCGCCGAGTGCTTGACGCCCATCGCGGGGCGAGGTAAGATGCCCAATCAGGGAAGTTGCGGACGACGGAACTTAGTGACCAAGGGGGGATCTCACCCAAATAGTGGTGGTGCGACAAATGGGTTGATGATACATGTGTTCGAGTGCTCCGTTAGGCCTGCTGAAGGGCACACTATGGAGCAGCGCAGCAGCTTAGATATGCGGACTTTGGGCGCTTATAGAATCTCTGTTTGGGGGGAGATCGGAGACGAGTAGCTATGCGGTTCAAGCTCCGGGAAGAAATTTGCTGTGAATGACTCCTGGGAGGTAGGGCTTATCCCCGGAAGCGGCAGAAGCGGCGGCCAGTGAACGTGACGTTGCCACTGCGGTGTGAGTGTGGGCGTGTGTGTATGTAAGGGGGGAGAGAGATTGGGTTAGGAAGGATAACTTCATCCGTAGTGAGGGGAAACCACGGCTGACGCTTTGGGTTGTGTGTGTATGTGGTGGTGGTCCGAGGGCTAAAAGTATTCCCCTCCCGTCCTTCCCCTCCTCCTCCCTCCCCTCCTCTTTGTCGCCGCTGCCACCGCCGCTACTGCAGAGGACGAGGCTCTTATCTGTGACAACTGCATGGATTTTGTGGATCCGGGTTGCTGCGGAATGCAGTTGCATGATGGTACGTATGTACGTGTGTGTGTAATCATGTGTATAATGCACACACGGCAAGACGGCATCATCATTACCATCATCACCATCATCATCATCATCATCATCATCATCATCATCATCATCATCATCATCATCATCATGGCTCACGTGCATTTCATCCCTAAGACAAAAGACTGGCCGTTCTTTGTTAAAATTTCCTCCTCTCGAGCCCTATGTTCAGCGCCGCAGCCGTATAAAGGTTATGTTTAGACTCTTTATTTTCAAAATAATTCAGCTGAGGAACAAATGATCCACTTCCGATTTCTTTAACAAATTTCAAACTTAATGGGTAACCCACCCTACACGCGGCCATCGCGTGGCCTGTTGTCCCCCAGTTGGGGAGGTCTGGCTTTGCCGCTGGTGTCGAGACGCGGAATCTTGCAGCGAGATGACGTTGGAGGCAACCATTACGAAGACACCGACCCGGACTCGCACTCCGGGGACAGCTGCCACGGGACCCGGCGTAGCGACGGGGCCGGGGGCATATCCGGACCAGGACCCGGATACGACCACCACGCTGGCGACGTCGTCACTCTTAGTCCGGGGCTGGCATGGGTGCAACGGCGGCAGTGGCGAGGGCGGTGGCGGCGGGGCGGGCGAGGTAAATAGTGGGTTGGGTTTTAGTGTGGCGCGGCGTGGTGCAAGTGGGATGCGGATCAACTTAAAAACTCGGTATTAAGAGTCCAATTAGATCAGGCTCTCGGGTGGCGTGGGTTGGCCGGACCGTATCTTTGCTGAACCCCTCTGGATTTTCTGCCCTGCTATATTCCAGGCGGCGGCTGCTCCTGCGGCGGCGGCTGAGGGCGCTACTGCCGGTACTGTTGGGGCTTCGGAGTTGCACGCCGATGCGGACAGTGGCGCCGCTCGCGGCGGTGGTCAGGAGAATGTGGAAGTGAGAGCTGATGTGGAAGCAGCGGCATTAGGAGCAGCAGGTGCGGGGAAGGACGACCTTAGGTGCGAAGAGGCTGTGGAAAGTGGGTTATGGGGGGACGCGGAAACACTGGCTGTGTGGCTGTGAACCCTTATGAATACGTGCGGAGTAGCTGGAAAGGAACGGCGAAACGGGACCGAATGGTGAGCCGCGCAAACAAGCAAGCAAGAGAGTCATAAAAGTGGGTTAATTTTAATTTACGACCTTGATCACAGTCAAGTGTTCTAGTCGACAAATGAATTATTGTATGCCCCTGCGTGCCGGCTTGCCTGCCTGCCTTGCGCGCGCGTCCGCGTCAGGCCATGCCGAAGCTGCAGCAACAGCCGGTGCTGCACGGGCTCCTGAAATCGTGAGAACCGCGAATTGCGCTGGGGGTCCGACGGTGACGGACGCAGCCGCGTTGCCACCGTCGGCGCCGGCACTGGGGATGGCGCAGTTTCGGCCATCCGCAGAGGTAGCACCGCCGCCACCGCTCTCGAGGTCCACGGCTGCATCGGTCCCCTTGCCGCTTGCACCGGTCGTGCCGCAGCTGCAGCCAGGGGACACGTCGTTGCCGCCGCCGCCACCGCCACCGCCTCCTCCGCCAACACATCTTCAGCAGTCGCTTCTCAGTGCACCAGAACAGGTTCTTCAGAACTCAGGTGGCGGTGAAGACATGCAAGAGCCAGTAGCGGCTGCCTCCGGCCATGGCTGGCAAGCGCCGGGAGCCCCATCAATGGTGACCGTGCCGCAGCTGTCTGACGCACGAGAGCCTCTTTCACCACCACAGCAGACGCAGCAGCTGGTATGCTTGGGGTCACTCTTGCAGGTCCAACCCCCCCAGGTGCAGCACTGGCGGCGGGAACCATCCCCGCCGCCGCAAGCGCCACGGCAGCAAGAGCCGCCGCAGCCGCCGCTGGCGGTACAGCAACAGATCGTGTTGCCGTTGCAATCCAAGCAAGCCGGTGCGGCTCCAGAATTCCCGGGTAGGGCAAAGCCGGCAGCAGGAAAGACGGCGGCGGGGGCGGCAAGACCGCCAGGCCTGAATGGACAGGTAGGAGAGCAGCCTTCCTTAGGCGTGGGCAGTGGGGACAATGGGAGTCAACCGGCGGCGGGGGTGGCGGCGGTGGGGTCGACAGCACACGCTGGCGGGTTGGGGCCGCAGCCTCACCAACCGTCTACAGGTTCCGCACCTGCTGACGAGACGGCGGCGGCGACGGCGGCTGCAGTGCACCCGGTGCAAGACGGCGGGCTACCACGGCCGCAGGGCTCCTCAATAGAGCAGATGATTTCAGCGATTTTGCAGCCGGCCTCGGAGCCGCCACAACAGCCGGAGCACCAGCAGCAGACGCAGCACTTCAGTTGGTCGTTGCCAGCACCGGGCTTGTGCCCGTCCCTTGAATTTGCGACGTCGCAGGTTGAGGTTGCGGGTACTGGTGAAGATCAGCAGCATGTCGCAAATTCCCTCTCCATCGTCGAAGATAGCTCATTAGTCCACAGCTCGCCCACTATGCCAGAGATGGGTACCGGTTCAGGTTCGCAGTCGATGCAGGGCCTTATGATGACGGTGGAAGTGACAGCAGGGGACGAGGACCCTGACAGCGCTACTCTCCCCGACAACGTCAGTGCGGCGGTCGCTGCCGTACGCGAGACCGCGGCGGTGGCGCAGGTTACATCCCTGGCGCAGGTGCGAGCCGCCCACGCCTACGCGAGTGCAGCAGCTGCGGCATCAGTGGCGTTGGCATCGGCGGCGGCGCCACTGCCACCGCCACCGGCGGCGCTATCACACGCCTCGCCATCGCCCGGGTCTCCTCTCGATCTGACGCCGCCGCCGCAGCAGTCAGGCCCGCAGCCTGGCACGGGTGGGTTTGTGCCGACGACATGCGGCCCTACCTGGGATCCTGCATTGCGCGGTTCAGCGATGGCGGGTACTATGTATGCGTCTGGTATTGGCCAGATGGTACCCATGGACCAGCTGCTGCTCCAGCCGCAGCATTACCCCCTCCCTGGACCCCATCCAGCGCAATCGCAACCGTATCTGGGGCCCCAGCCGGTCGCCCTTCACCTTCCGCCGCAGCCGCAGGCGTCGCAGCCGTCGGGCCAGCAAGCCCAACCCCAGATGGAGCAGATAGCGGCCCCAACGCAGCTGCCATCTCCGCAGCCTCCTCAAGAACATCAAGAGCACCAGCATGATCAACAACATATTCATCAGATGCAGCATGCACAGGAGCAGTTCTTCGCGCAAGCGCAACTTCAGCGCTACTTGATGCAACATGCAGCGGCAGCAGCAGCGGCCGGGTTGATGGCGACAGGAGCTGCAACAGGAGCGGGGACGTCATATGCACAGGCGCCAATGGGACCGCCGGCGCCGCCGGCGCAGCAGCAGCAGCAGCAGTCCCAAAAAGCCCCAACGCGCGGTCTCTCCCGGCCAGCTACGTTGTCGGCAGCGGCAGCGCAGCCGGCAAGCACTGGCCGTTCCAGCCGTAGCGCCTCGGCGGGAGTGACACTGGCGGTTAAAGCGGCGGCAGCTATGGAGATGTCCGAATCGGATCACGGTTCATCCGACACCGGCGCGACGGATGACGAATCCGTTTCCGCAGGGGAGGCTAGCAGCGATAGCGGTAGTGACTACCAAGCACCGGGTCGCGGTATGCGAGGCCGCGGGGGCCGGGGTTCCCGTGGGCGCGGCGCGCGGGGCCGCGGGCGAAGCCAGGCCCAGGTCCCCAGCCGCGTGCCTAGAGGCCGCGGCCGGGCCGTAGCACCTACCACCGTATACGACGGCGACGCCGTTGACCAGCTTCCAGACGAGGGCTTCACGGTGCGCACAAGGGCCGGCGCCAAAGTCGCCGCTGGCAAGGGTGTGGCAGCGACCACCGCCGCTGCGGCCCCGGTTTACCAATGCATGCTGGGAACTCGGTCCCTTAAACCACACGGTAGTGTATACAGTGGGGCGTACGCCTATCCGCACGAGGGACCCGGCGAAGGTACCACCGCTGGTGGCGGCGGTGGCGATGTTTGCGCCTACACTGGTGTTTGGCAGGCAGAAGTAGCGGCCGCCGCCGCTGAACCAACCGCCACTGTCTCCGCAACCGCAGCCACAACGGCCGTGACTAACGGTAACGTCAATGGGTCAGACGCGCTAGTCCAGTTGCAAATGCTGTCAGCAATGATGATGGCGCGGGCGTCCCCTCCTATTGGCCATCAACTCGCTGCCGATGTAGAGGGCCCTCCTTCCAGCAACGAGTTGGGGACGGAGTTGCTGGCTGATGGCAGAGACATTAGCGGCAGTGCGTTGGGCGCAGAGGTTACTGCACAGCAGTCATCTGCACGAGTGCTTCCACCACCGCTGCCACAACGAGTAGGTGAGGGTGTGGAGCTAGTGGCTGCTATGCTGGAGCCAGCAGCAGCGATAGCATCATCCGGGACCCAACATGAGGCGACATCCGAGCGTGAGCCCGCAGTGCCGCTTGCGGGGGCCGAACAAGAGGTACAGGAGGGCCTGGCGAGATTGTGTGCCCTTGCGCCCGATCCCGCTCTGGTGGTCGATGGGGCAGCACCACCGCCGCCGTTGGCACCACCAGTGCTGACTACGGCAGCTGAGGGGTCTTGCGCGGCAATAGTGGCCGTGGTTATGCCTGCGTTGGAGGAATCGCAGCCGCATCAAGAGCCGCAGGCCATTGAGAAGATCGGTCCGCCTCTGCAGGCCATGGATCCAGGACCTGCTGTGGAACCGCGCCGTACGGGTACGGGTCTGCGGATACGGCTTCGTGGGGTCGCCGGAGCAGCTGCTGCTTCTCGTCACAAGTCAGCGTCCGGGTCAGGTGCGACGACCTTACATGCCGTAGTGGGCACCGATTCCGCCGCTGCTGCAACGGCTAGAAATGTCACGCGAGCCGGTGCGGAGCTGGGACCCCGCGACCAGCAGCCTGACGTTAGCGGAGACACAGGTCCACCTAATATGAATTCCGGTAGCATCTATGACGAGACGGCCGCTGTGGTTGCATCCGGGAAAACTGCTGAGGATGCTGCGGCAATGCCAGGGCCGTCAGCCGTGCCGCCTCCGCCTCCGCCGCCAGCACCGGCACCGTCGCCGCCGTCCAATGCCGGCGTGCATCAGCTAGGGGCTGCATCGGATGCGAATCCGGCAGGCTTCCCTCCTGCCTTCGTGTTGCCGCCGTTGTTCGCATCACCGTCGCCGCCACCACCATCGTCGCCAGTATCACCGCCATTGCCAGGGTGGCAGCTGCCACCGTTGCCAGCAACGGGTGACGGAGGGTTTGCGGTCATGTTGGCCGAACCCTTGGCGCTCCAGCTTCCACCGCAGCATGAAGCCGCGCCACAGGCTTTATTGCCGCAAATTCCACCATCTGAGCTTCTTGAGGGGTCTACGGTTGATGGTGCGGTTGACGCGAACCCAGGCATGGCGGCAGCTGGTGCCGGGCCGCTGGGGGATGCTGCGGCGACGACGTCTGCGGCACCTGTGACCACCATAGAAGCTAGTGACCTTGGCGGGAGCAGTGGCACCGGCGATGGCGTCCAACTTCATCCATCCGTCATGCACACCGCTATCGACATCGACGCCGCGATGACCGCTCCGGTTGCATCTGTGCGGCCGCAGGCGCCGTCACTGCAATCGTCATTGCCGGAACCCCGAGGATCGGAACTGCCACTGTCGCTACTGCCGCCATCCGTGCTGGCTTCACAGCGTCTACAGCGGCAACCAGAGCCATTGCGTACATCGCCACTTAAACATTTGCAGGCGCAACTGGCGCAGCTGCAGCAACTCCAGCAGCATGAAGCGGAAGCACACATATTGGAGCATGGGGAAGCGGACGGAGGCTCCAATGCAGCAGCCGACGCGGGGCCTTCTAGGGCCTTAGAGTCATCATCAACTCTATCTTTAGACCGTGACAGAGCGGGAACTTTATCACACCGACCTCCAGTGGAGGCTCTGGTTGGGGCAGCGGAGGCGGCCGCAGCAGCGGTGCCCTCGGAAGGCGGTGAAGGGACGCTAGGTGACAACAGGGCAGTGCCAGGCACGCAGCCGCACTTAATGGATTCCCCGTCACACCCATCACAACAGCAGCTGCCGCCGCCACTGCCGTCACTGCCGCCGTTGCCCCCGCCTTCAACACCCTTGCCGCCTCTCTCACTGCTGTTGCACCCTTCTTCCTCGGCCTTGCCGCCGCTATCGCCGCCGCTTCCCCCGTCTTCCTCGGCACTACCGCCTCTACCACCATCGCCGGCCCCGCCATCGCCGGAGCTACCTGCAGCTGCTGAGCGGCCTGCGCGACCAGCACCAGTGTCTGCAGCATCGCAAGCAACCGAAACCGCACAGGCGCCAACAACCGCGGCGACAGGGACCGAGCATCGCGTTGAGAGCCACCCTAACAGCAACCCCGTTCGACACAGCGGTGATCCGCTCCCTGGAAGCATGCATTCGCCTGACGTGGGGGGCCCCGCTATGGTCCTCGCTCCAAAGCCGCCACCAACGGCAGCAGCAGCTGCAGTTGCAGAAGCAGGAGGGCTAGCATCAGGGCACACAACACATCTTGTTCGTGACTCATCCACTGATGGTGTCTCGGCTCTTGGAGGCAGAACCTTGCATGGACACCGCGTGATGGTGGTGACAGCGACAGTGGCTTCCACCAAGCCGTCCACTTATTGGCTATACCAGAGGCAGCAGACGAGACGGCAGCAGCAGCAGCAGCAGCAGCAGCAGCCAGCGCAGGCGCAGGCGGCTGGACAATCTCCAAAACACTCGCGCTTGCCGGCGGCTCCTATGCCGCGTTTCCCAAGCGCTGCCCCTCTGCCTGAATCGGTTGCAGCGCTGCTGCAAACCCCAGGCGCAACGGCCGATACCGGCGGTGGCGGCAACGGCAGGGGCGCCCCACAGCTGCCGCCAGCTGCGCGTACCTCCGGAGCAGTGGCTGCGACGTCGGCAAGTGCAGCGTCAGAGGTAGTGAGGGGCTCGGGGCCCCGCGGGGGTTCACTGCCGGCACAGCTCGCAGGCTATTTCACGCCCGGCGTAGCTGCGCTGCACCCCGTCGGTTGCCCTGCGGCGGCCTTTCTGTCGCCGAGACCAACCCCTGGAACCTTGCCGGGGAACACAGGCGCTGCTGCTGCTGCTGCCAATCAAACCATCACAGGCGCGAATCCAAGCACCGAAGGCAGCGCGGACGGGGTCTCTGGAACGGGCGCTGAGGCGCCAGCCGTCCCGTCAGCTCCTCCAGCCTCGGTTGCCGTTACCGTGCACATGACAACAGAAACCCCAGCAGTAGCAGCAGCAGGTGGAGGAGAAACAACTACTCAGCAAGCACCGCTGCTGAATGGCGTTGATGAAATAGCTTCAGCTGCTGTTGTCCGCGGGGCCGATGGCGGCGCACGCCGTGGCCCTGGCCGACCATCTAAACAGCCGCGGGAGGGACGGGGTCGCGGCCGTGGCAACGCCCAAGGACACAGCAAGCTGGTATCTGCACAGCACGAATCAACACCATCTTCACAATCGCCTTCTGGACGTGACGATCCCGCAGCGCGGCTTGCATTGGTGGCACACAGTGGCCAGCCAGAAGCCGTGGTGGATGCTGATCAGCATAGCAACGGCGAGCATCAAGGTGATGCCAGGGCAGACAGGAATGGCGGTGCAACTGCCACCGGTGCTGCGCATTCGCCGGGATCAAGGTGTGCGAATGGACCACAGTCGCTCCCTCAGCCGCCGCTGGTTGAACATGTCCAGTTAGAAAGTGAGCCACGCAAAGCTACCGTAACTCACCGCACTACGACCGGCAGTGCAGTGCCGATGAAAGACCAGACACTAGCGGAGAATCACCCGAGGGAAGACATGGGGGCCGCTAGAGAAACCGTGGCCATCGGCGAGCCGCGTCGTAGCCGTCGTGGAGCGCGTTACTCCCGTGCGACAGCCACGGAACACGCTGGCGCTGATCGGGAACAGCTTCACCCCTCGTCGCCATTCTTTCGCTCCGAAGACCACAACGACAATGTGGCGGCTGCCGCCGCTGCCACCGGCAATGCTGATGTACGTGAAGGTGACCATGGCCATGACAGAGACCATTCGGCCGCTGCATTGACGCCGCCGCCAAAACGGCGTCGACTGATGCAGATCGACGCCGCTGGTGCCTTAGTGCCAGCTGCGAAGGCATCGCATGTGTCTTTTGCGAATGAAAGCGAAGGCGCAGTGGGTGATGCCGCTGACGGGGGCCCAACCCGGCCACAACCCAGCACACGGGGCCGGCGCTCTGCTGTGGTCACAGCTGTAGGAGCGGCCACTCCCCGTCCGCTTCGGCGACGGCCTACTGGCCGCCATGTTGTGTTGGCGGACGAGAGCGACAATGACGAGGAAAATATGGAACAGGCGCCGGAGGAGTCGCAGCATCCTAGGACCAGGAGTCACGGGGCGCAGGCGATTGTACTGCGGGGCGATGGCACGGTGGCGGCGGCCTCAGGGGGCATCAATGCCAACGGTAGCGGCGGCGGCGGTGGTTCTGGCGATCAGCATCGTGGCGGGGATACGGGAACTCAACGAGCCGCAGCCAAGCGAGCTGCGGCTGAACCGCAAGGCGTACTGCCAGCCCTGACGCCTTCGAGGGCACGGCGGGCCGGGGGTGGCGGCGTTGTCTCCAAACGAGCCCGCACAGCTGCAGTAGTGGCAAAAGAGCCGGAGATAGAGGAAGCGACAGAGCCAACGTCGGCGATGGGTGCAGCGGAGGGCCCCTTGGCAGCAGCTACTGCCGAAGCCGCAGCGGCTGATGCCACTCCTCTAGATTCAGTTGCTGCTATTCCGAATTCCACTGCTGTTGCCGCGGGCCAGGGACGCCGTGGGGACGCCGCGATGGGTGGCCGTCGGAGGCGGGAGGTTCGGGTGGGCAAGGGCGATGTGGAGGATAGACGGAAAGGTACGGCTAATGCGGCCAGTGATGGCGACCATGGGGAAGGCGAAGAGCAGGGGCGCCCTGCGAAGAGTAGGCGGACACGCCGCATGGCGGCGGGGGCGGCGGCTCGGCGAGGGGCTGCTGGTGCGTCCAAGCTGCTGTCCGAGCCCGTGCCCACGCTTGCCCACGAGGTGCAGGGGGCATCATCCTACACTCTCCCGCAGCTCGAATCGGAGCTGGCACCACATCAGCAGGGCGGACAAGGGTCACCACTGCTGCAGCGGGAGAAGCAACCGCACCAGGAGCACCAGGACCAGCTAAGGTCAACAGAGGCAGCCGGCTCGGCGGCGGCAGCAGCAGCAGGTCAAGGACATGAGGAGCAGGAGCAGGAAGCACCGCAACGGCAGGAAATCCTCCTTCCGGTTCTTGCTCTTACGGGTATACTCCAAAACAAGCAGCCGCCGCAACAGAACCCAGCCACTGTGCATGCCGCCAGCAATGGCCTCGCGTTCACCGTCCCAGATGGTGACCTGGAGCTGCAGCACCATCCCCATCCCCTTAGGCCGCAAGGCTGCCAGCATCAGGAGGAGCAGGGGCTGCAGGTACTGCAACGGACGGTCATGGAACTGCAAGCGGGCATCACGGCGCAGGCTGCAGCCCTGGCGGACCTTCAGGTTCAGGCGGCTGCCGCCCAGGCCCGCATGGCAGAGGCGGAGACCCGCGCGACGGCCGCAGAGGTTCGGGCGACGGCAGCAGAGACCCGCGCGGGAGCAGCGGAGCGACGGGTGCAGGAGGCGCAGCAGCGCTCTCGGGAATTAGAGGAGCGGGTCGAGCATTTGGAAGCGGCGCGTGGGCAGTTTGAGGCACGGCTGGCGGAGTCCGACAAAAGGGTGGGTGTGCCGGTTTCGAGCCTTTGGTGCGGCGATGCCTGTGTTGAATGCCTGGGAATGCCTGGTACCAATCTACTTGGCTTAGGTAGGTCTGAAGATGTGGCGGTGAGCAGTGGGGTGCGACGTGACGTGTTTGTATCAGTATCAGTATAAGGCTGTATAGGGCTATTGGATGTGGGGTTTTCAAACGAGGGTGAGAAAGCGCTTCAAGTTCAAGGCTTGAAGCAACCTCGTCGTCCCCATCGCGAGGAAAATTGGTGAAGCCATCTGAACAGAGAAGTATCCCCATGTAGTGCTCCCTTAGTCCGTGGCGTACTAAGTCACCATACTTGCGTCCGTCTTTCTCCACATTCGTAGGCCCAGGACTACACCTCGTTTGTCGCGGCCGTTGCCATGGCTGTCGCCAGCGCCCGGGAGCGTGGCTTTCTCATATCCCAGGACGGAGAGCGAGACCAACAACAGGAGTTGGGAGCGCCGGTCCCGTTGGAGGTGGCTATGGGGATCGCAGTATCTGCGCCGGAGGCAGCCGGGCCGTCAAACACGTCGCGTGCGCAGCCGTCACACGGCGCCGCCATTGCTGGTGGAATAGCTAGTGGCGGCAGAGGCCGGCACAGGATGGGTGGGGCTGTGCGAGGCGCAGGCGTCGCTGCTGGCGGCAGTGCAGCCGAGGATGCGACATGAGGTTGTGTCTTGTGCTGGCACCGAAGCCGCGGCTGAGTGGGTTGTTGCTGTTGCTGTTGTGGACACCTGGATAAATTGGGCTGATGATGACGCGCAAGTAGATATCGATACAGGGCCGTGTGTTGAGTTGTGCCTTCCGCGTGGGGTTGGACGTCGTGAAGGGACCATTCTTGACTTACGTATCAATAATATATTATGTAGGGACGGGAAGGACGTGCTATACAGCGTCTCCTGCGCTTCACGTGCGTGTATGCGTTCATGATGGATGTGTTGACTAAACGGCCATATTGTGTGCCAGAACTCTGTTGGCATATGGTGGCGTGTCCGGTTCAAAGTTATCGATGGCCCACACGGCCATGTTCGCGATGTGCTGCTGGCCTCTTGCTGCGAGGCAAGTCTGAAAGTTTTAGGCGCCGCTCTGGGGATATGTTCAGGCTAGATTCGGTGGTGGGTTCTTTCTTGAAGTCATTCAGGGCGTTTTTGAGGGCGCTTTCTTTCTTTCCTTGGGAGTTGCCTTCGAATTTGCCATTCCGTTCGGATTCGCTTTGCAGGTTGAGGCAACTAAGTCGAAAATACTGGGTGGAAGGTGTATTTTGGCTATACGGCAGCCACAGCGTTCATTGGCACGTGGGGTAAGGGGAATGAAAATCACAGGTACGGGTGCCTTCCCATGTCAGGGCTCTCATTCCGTTCTCCCCGAATGATGTTTTGGGGTACTCTTGGGGGTTCAAGCGTGTGAAAAGGCCGCGCAGGGAACGTGAGGACTATGGAAAGAGTGCATCGGGTGCGCATACTTTGTGGTGTAGGACGGAAGTCAATGTATTATGCATCGAACGTCCGGGACACTGACATGGCGTTTAACAGAGTGCCGCGTAGTTGTACATTGATAGCCGTACTTCGAATTTTAATCTGGCGGAAAGTCTCTTCCACGGATGGTCCGGCTACATGAGTGTTGCGGAGACTTGTGTACTGCGTTTGGGGAACGGGCGATGGTTTAACCTTTAATAAGCGGTGGATGTCAACGTGCATTTGAGAACGTCCTGGACGGATTGCCGGAACGTGTACGAAACTGAAGAAGGGTATATTCGCAATATTATGCGCAATATTATGCTTTGTCTTTGGGTAAACCTTTCTCCCCATATTGTTGTTTATGATGGTGAATTGGATGACGGGGCCTTCGTGCGTTGCTATCGTGCGTTGCGCTGCAGTAGCCCATAGCTTCGCCGCAAGGACTGGAAGCGGGCGTCATATGGAATACCGGTATCTGGTACACGCTTGCGCTTTCCTGTCTCAAGTTGTCTTTATTGTTAAGGAAAAGGCAATTGTTGATTGACAACTGGTGTCGTTGGCAGCCTTTAAAACTTCTGGAGGGAGCCTCGCGCAGCGTGTAAGGAGCCGCGCTCATGTGTGCGTTACGCGGTCGTGGGCTTGGAATTACTGGGCTGCGGGGCACGTTTTAAGTTGACCCTCGCGGATTTGCTTTCTTTCCTTCAACTATTTCATGTGATCACTTCTTCAAATTGACCGTCTGGTGGTGACGCATCCGATTAGTTCCGGCGATGTTCAAGCGTGCTATGGTGCTATATTGCCATCCTAGCGCTGTCGGAATCTTTCGGAATGCACTTATCGGGACATCTCAGCCTCACAATCGCATTTATCGATTTTCAATCAATCGATGTCGGAAGTGGGCCGGAACGTACGACCAGCAGGTTAGGATCGTAGGGCACTTAAGGGGCGACCCCTGCACACAGCGCTGGAGAGCACTTGTAGGCAATTGTGCGCCTTGTCAACGTGGATCCAACAAGGTTCAAAGAGCACGACTGCACTTGAACTGACAACGCTAACAGATGTTTCAACCAGAGCAACGGATTTCTTCTGGGTTCATTGTTTCTAAAATTCCTATGTCGCTTTCACTTCAAGACACTGGTCAAGTAGCTGGAATATAAACAAGTGGCATATGCGATGCCTTATGACTCAATGTAAAAAGAAATGTAATTTAGAACTGTGCACAACTCCGAAAGCACGGTATTCCGTCCTTTTGGGGTCAGTTCCACACCGAAGAGGATATTAATTTTACAATACGTAATGTTAGGATACTGAAAATACTTGCCATTGTGAAGCGTCTTTCGTGACTCCCTTTGTACCACCTGCCGTATAACGAGGAAAGCGCGGGAAGCCAGCGCCGTTCCTAAGTATTCACTATAGTTACATAACACTGTCTTTTACATAGTGTAGCTGCTTACTTCTCGAGAGCTGCTAACCTTTGGGTGTGTGCAAGCTGTATTGGTTGCACGGAATATATAACGCTCACTCGCAACCTGAAACTGGTCTTTATATCATTCCAAGCCCAATTGCCACCTCGAGAATACCTTTATCCTGCCATACAAAAATACCTTTGGGGGGCTGAAACCTGCAGTCGCGCGAGTTTACAGCAGGTTCATCTTGTCTCTCGGGAGCTCAATACGCCGAGGTGCTTCTGCAGGAGCGTTTTCGCAATGAAGTCGGCGATGCGGCAGTCACGCGAAGGGGTCTTGCGCCATCGCGTTAGTCTCCCCAACTGCCCAACGGTAGGTGCAAGATGTTTTAATGTCAGCGCCTAACGTTCTCTGAATTATTAATGCATTTTTTGCATTGATCATGAATGCATAATGCAGACCGCTGTCCCAGCTGCGCCCGACCAACGCCGCGGCCGATTGTCAGAGGCGCTCTTGCAGACAGCCAATAAGCTTAAAATGGGGAATGAATTGCTTTTCACGGACTTTCAGGTAAATTGGGACGTGGGAGTGCGTGTGCTATGCTATTGCAATAAAACTCTTCGGCAGTGATAGCCAGTCCAGTGAGTTTTAACCGAGGCTTCATCCATGCTCTTTTAACAGAGGAAATTGATGAAACGGGCAACTGCAGTCGTGGCGGACACTTTGCTCGGCCCTGGTGCCACCCCATCGCTTCGTCTGCTCTTCAGGCGTGCTCTTCGTGCCGCCGTGGCTATGGCCTCAACTGTCACTTTTCTTCTGAAGCTCTCCGCCATGGTATCCTCTCTGGATCAGCTCGATTTCGTGCACGATATCAGGGCAGATGCGGAGCTGGCGTCGACTGTTGATACAATCTTATGCCCGGCAGTGCCGCCGACGCTTTTGGTTCGTGCCACTCTTTTTACGATTTCTGTGTTGACCTACTGGCTCAACCTCAGCATGACCACTGACTCGCTGGTTCACTTAAACTCTGAACACCTTGACTTCATCAAGGGCGCTGAGTCGGTGAGTTCTTTTGGCCTTGACAGGATTTTGCTGATGACACAGGTACCGCGTGCCTACGTGCCACGTTTCGGGATTACTCTTGAGAACAACAGTGCGGTGTTTGCGTGTCCGCGGTGTCAAAATGAACTCGCTTGGCAATCCGTGGCATCAACCTGTCAATCATTCCTTTCGTCATTAACTCGGGATCTGAATTACCCTTTTCCTTAACTGATGTTTTGCGCAATAGGTGCTGGACCTGGCGATGAGCGGGCCGGGCCTTGTGGAAAGTGGCAAGGGCTTGATGAAGATACGGGCTGCACTTGGCGGCGCCACCGATGCTGAACAAGGTGTGGATCTGGACAATGACGCCGACAGCACTGAGGCGAGCTAAGCAAGCGGTGCATCGCTTTCAGGAGGTCGATGGCAAGTTTTAGTTCCGGAATGGGCTCATCAAGTTCCCTTCGGTGTATGGACGGATCGGTAGGATTCTTCCCTTTCATTTAAGCTTCGGGCAAACCGGCGATATTGTGACGTTTACCCATCCATCTGTGTCTTGCGTTACCGTCAGTTCATTCTCTTCTAGACATTAGCTCGTCAAATTGACCGGCAACGTCTGGACAGTATGTGGTATGCTTTGTTTGTACCTGCTGTACGATACACGTGGATTAACCTCGTGAAGGATGAAGCACTATTTGAGCGTTACGAAACAAAATGCCAGAGGTTAGCATGTATTATGTGGGTTATGTGCGTCGCGCGAGAGGTCGGTCTGTGACTGAATTCTCGCTGCTTTGCTTTGTCTCGATTACCAGGGTTGAGCGTAAGGATTTATTGCCGTTGATCATGACCCCTACCCCGCGCGATAGAGACCTGATTCTGCGGATTGGAGGCGGATTGATGCTACTGAGTGCGAAATCGGTGTTGTTGGCAGTATGGACTAGGAAAGCATCGCTGCGGTATTCTTTTCCTTGTTAGTTTAACACTGGCCTGCCAGCCGAATATTATTTTGCGCTGCGTGCCTGAGAAGTTGTTTCGTGAGGTCCATCCGCTTTACGATTCAACTGCCGCTCCTCGGGTACAATGCGTAATAAATTGGCGTTTCGCACAGCTTGAGGCCGGGGCACGTTGCGACCGGCTGCGGCTGTTTCCGCTGCGTTTCTTTCGAGTTACGAATTGAGGGAAAGGGTTGCCCAAATTCATCGGCTTTTATTTTGGGGGGTCGCGAAGCAGTACTGTAGATGATATAATGATGTATGAGTGGAGTCGACAGGGGCTAGGGGTAAGTTTGCCCATGCTCTTGGGACCGAGTATGTTGGGAGGGCTCCTGCAGCCATGCCGGTTGTGCGATACCACCGTGTCTTTAGCATTCTTTCTTGGATCGGATTGCTGAATTGGTTTCCGTCCTATATGTGGCCTGGCTATCTTAACTAACGTCGCGTTTCTTAGTCAGCTCGTATTTCTTAACACAATCTATGGCACGGCAAGCTTTCGGGTAGCGGAGCACTCGAAATGCTATTCTTTCAGGGTACATTCGGGGGAAAGAAAGGTTTGAGTGGTTTGGATGGTTTACCCCTGTGGCTCCATCGTTTCTACAAGGGCCACAAGGCTGTCCGTCCGGGGAAAGGTTTCGCGCAGTGGTTTTGGGTGTGTGATATGTGCTGGAAGGAGAGTTTGGTGAGAAATTTAAGATGGGTTTACGTTAGAGCTTCAATACCGTATTTCGTCCGTTAGATTGGTAGAATCGGTTCGAGTGTGGCACATCCGTGGACCTGAATAGAATGGTTGACACGGAGAAATATCGAAAAGTCCTGAGAGGAGTCATCCGGAGAAGCGTATAATGAAATTTGATAAAAGGGGCGGAAAGTGTATAGAAGGGGTCTTGTGCATGTGTGAAGGCGTGACTGAGAGATGAGGTTGAGTGCACTAATGTTGTGGTTTGTGAGCCTCCAATCCCATCACATATGGCGACAGCAGCAGATGGGTATCCAAATAAGTGTATAGACGTTATAGATCTATCCGTCGTGCCTTTCCAATTAGCACCCCGGATTTTTCTGGTATGCTGTGCTAGGGAAGATAGTGTATGTTCTAGAAGGTTTTATCTGTAACACGTGTTTTACGAAAGTTCCAGATGTGGGATCGGCTCATCGGGTGCGCCTTTCCAACCCTTTCAATGAAAGGCACTGAAGATCACGATTTGAACGCACAGTGGAGTCCTAACCGCCAAAAGATACAATAACTGTAATGCCACGACATAATAATGCTAGTGACGCATTCGCACGTAGTATGTGTGTGTGTTATGCCGCGACAGCAAGGTGGACGTGCATGTGTGTCGCACGAACAAAAGCATGCTGGGTTAGCTCTTCCTGCACCATTCATCCATAACTAGCATGAGAAAACCAAATTCAGCTGCTTAGAGCCCCAGCGCCTGTTGGCAGAGTAAGCTGACCCCTGCTGACCCCCTCACAGGCAAGCTTTAGGGGAAGGAATCCTAGCCTGAAACCACTACATAAACCACCGCGAAAGCCATACATTAAGAGCTCTATAACATGCTTCAACTATATGGCAAGGTGGCTGGCGTGGCGGCTGCTTGCGTCCGCGTTTTTCGGTTCTTGCAATGGCGTTCTCCGAAGGTAACATGCACACAGGAGTGCATGTTTGATCGAAATAAATAACGATTTTTAAGCATGGCAAAGTAGTAATTTACAGCGTTGAGAGCTAACAGCAGAAATTTTTATTTACATGTCACGATCTTGCACATTAAGGAAGTTGCCACAAAAAGCGTAAACACGAGAGCTGCTGTGCAGCTTTCCTCTGCTGGGCACCGCATGCATTTCATCGCATGCTCCGCACGACATGCAACTAGGGTAACTGCACGGAACATCACCGCACGGACGGGCTGTTAAAAAACATATATAAAGTCGTAAATCTACATCAGTCCCCACTTCTTTCTTAAGGTCGCCAGGGCGTGTCACCATCGTCGGCGTGAGGATACCTTTGATCGTGCTACAAATCGTTGATATTACAGATTGTATATATAAAAACTGATATCGAAATCTCAAGGCTTCCGACCTTGCAAGGTCGCTTTCGTCCTGTCTCCCGCGCTGTGCTGTGCTGCCACAAACCGTCGACCGTTCGCATCGGTCGCCATATTGCACGAGAGCGCTTGCCGCTCAGTAACTCCTCAGAATATTAGGTTTGATTCACTGGCGTCGGTTATGCCAAAGGCGATCTGCGCTAATCGACCGCTGCGACATAACCCATGGAGGACACCCAAGGTCGCACGGCTTCAAGGGCTACACCTTCATAATGAGCGACCTAAGCCCATTGTTACCCTCCCGAACTCGTGCGAATGCCTGCTTGAAGCCTACGCGCCTAGGAATACCAACGCACTCTGGTTGACAGCGAACGCGCTGGACGACTTGAGCGGCGTGCTTTTCAGCGAGTTTCAGGTGCGCATAATTCAGCTTTTCCTGATCTTGAGTTTTTTCTTTCACAATTGTGACATGGACCTTATGTATTGCTGATCATCTTTTAACAATACTGGCGTCTCTATGTACTGGGTACATAGCAAGTTCCAGGCAAGTTCGTTGTCCTTAGATCTTCCGTGATCTTCTGCGTAGGGCTGCGGCCACCTCTCAATCGCCAATCAAGCTTTGCATTGTTCATCGGATTTATAAATACTATCCCCCAAACTTTTCCCGCGCCTCAGATGAAACTGCTGAAGCAGGCGACTGCCGTTCTTGCCGACGCTGCGGTGGGTCAAGCAGCACCGCCTTCAGTGCGACTGCTGGTTCGGCGGGCCCTGCGCACTGCCGTGCTGGCGACTTCCGCCGCGACCCACATTACGAAGATGTGGGCGCTGGCGGCGGCGCTGGCGCACGGTGATTCGCCTCAGCCCTTGAGTGACGTTGTGGAGTTGATGTGCATCGTCAGCGGCCTGCTCTTCCCGGCATTGCTCCCTTCATCGCCGCTGCACCGAGCCGTAATGGCAGCCACCGCCCATGTATCTGAGGGGCTTGGTCTTGGCACGGCTGCGGGAGGGCTTGCGCACTTTGACCACCATCATCTGGATGTCGTAGTGGGGCAGGTGAGATGTGGCACCCACGTCTTCCTTTTTGTTCAGCCGTATCTCCGTTATCCGCCCGCATTCTCTTTGATCATGCAACGTTCTTTCTGCCCTTTGCTCACCGCAGACCCTTGACCTGTTTTTCAACTGGGCCGGCCTCCTGGAGAGTGGTCAGGAGCTGGCGGACATGGCGGGGGAGACGATCCAGGCTGCAATACCGGGTCCTTCAGCAGACGACCACGATGATAACCCCGTCGCCGCCTGTGATGCGGCCATGAGTTGACGCTTGGAAGGCTAAGATAATGAATTTATGCTTCGGGGTTACCCGGCCACCGAAACAAATTTGGGCCGAAATTTGTTCCGGTCGGGTTTTTTTTATTCTGTACAACTTGTTAATAAGCAGTCCAGTCCTATGGCAGTCTGGATGGGAGTAGCTCCCAAGGTTCCCCAGCTACGGGGCAGTCACCCTGATGAGCTACTGCAGCATGATCAGTGTCGAAGGTTGGGGTTTGTTGTTGAAACATGGAGGATTGCGTGGCGTGGAGATTTGGCCCATGCTTAGCCATTGAGGCTGTTGTCTTAAACACACACGGCAATTTGAGTTCAATGTGAGCTCCTTACTTAAAGAAACAGTGAAGCCTCCGAGGCTATGGACGTGTACCATAACTGGATTTGAATCGATTTCCTGTCGTGACCGTACCAGGCATAATTTGCGTTGTTGTGGACTATAAGTTTTTACACTAGCAAACAGATGAAGGTAAATATTGAGCTTTGCATAATCGCTATCGCGGCACTTGTGGATATTTCGACGACGAATTTTCTTACGGTGCAAACGATTAGCGCAGCGCCATCGTGACGTGAAAGTTTGACCATGTTTAGGTCTCGAAATACCTTTTTGATGCCGTCACATCAAGACGGAAGGCACCTACTTCGGCGCTGTAAAGAAAATTAGCTCCTTGTCTCTATGTTCAAATGCATATCGATCGCTCCGCCAGGCTCCGCGGAAGGACCAGCTACGGCTATATGTCTTGTGCTCCATGTGCAACGCCATATAAGGGCATTCCCAAAGCATTATCATAGGAAGTTTGATAGTGCGCATGACAGAATTCGGAGATCACCACAGTTGGTGCATGTCTCATCATTATAGTTTTAACCGCTTTGACCGTCAGTGTTCACCTTTTCCCTTCAAGGTTTCAGGAATGCGTGTTATTTGACGCTTGGTCACATCAGGGTTGCTTTTGACACGCTTACAGGCGTTGAAATATACCTTGAACCCGATTTATAGCGTCCAAGCTTTCTACAGTTCCGACAGCTTTCAAAGTTTAAAAACTTTGTAGAAGTGATGGCAAGTATTAATCCACATAATATAATGATTTTTGTTCTAATAATAATTTCAATTATCTTATGTTCTTAAACCTATTTTATCGAACAGTTTCATTCGAAGAAACTGCTGCCCGTACTTATCACCATAGCACGCAATCCATAGCCGCACGCAATCCATCGATGACACGGGACGAAAAATAGAAAAAATAAATACCTTGGCAACATAAAGATATTTTAAAAGCATACTTTATTTTGAGTCTTAAGGCATATTGGTGCTTGCATACTATTCCCCGTTGAGCTCCTATTGAGTGCCTTGCTCAATTCCTGGCGCCGTGGAAGTCTTTATCAGCCTCATTTCAGACAATAGCGATCGCAGACCCTGTGGCGCGAATAGCGGATTGGTCTTCTCTCATTTCTGGGAAGTATCGCTGCGCAACGGCGATAATCGGCTTGGAATAACAGCTGCTCTTTTGGGTAGCCCCAGAAATAACATAAATAAATCTACTTTAATCTCATGCCGAAGGCCACCTGCGCTCGGCTTCTGCGGCGTGTCGCAGCCAGGAAGAAGCCAACACCCGCAGGGCTTCTGGATCACAAACTGCAAATGCACGAAAATGCAAAAATGAACAAGCCGATCGAAAATCTAAATTGTTCTGAAAAACTCGAGCGCGAGGCTTGCAATCTAAGCATGTCTGGCACTTTCCAGCAGGTGGTAAACTCGCTGAGCGCTGTGAACGGCACGGTGCTCAGCGAGTTCCAGGTGCGATGCGGAGCGAAAACCACTAGCATATTTGCTGAGTTTGTCGCAACGATCATCCATTCCGCATCCCACAGCAGCAACGCGAACATTACCCCAAACCAACAACACATGACTTCTTCAAATGGATTCCAAGTTGTTCCCCCGCCTCAGATGAAACTGCTGAAGCAGGTGACTGCCGTCCTTGCCGACGCTGCGGTGGGTCAAGCAGCACCGCCTTCAGTGCGACTGCTGGTTCGGCGGGCCCTGCGCACTGCCGTGCTGGCGACTTCTGCCGCGACCCACATTACGAAGATGTGGGCGCTGGCGGCGGTGCTGGCGCACGGTGATTCGCCACAGTCCTTGAGTGACGTTGTGGAGTTGATGTGCATCGTCAGCGGCCTGCTCTTCCCGGCATCGCTCCCTTCATCGCCGCTGCACCGAGCCGTAATGGCAGCCACCGCCCTTGTATCTGAGGGGCTTGGTCTCGGCACGGCGGTGGACGGACTATCGCACTTAAATCCTCAGCACCTGGACCTGGAAGTGGGCGTCGAAAAGGTGAGCAGTAGATCGTTGTCGGTAAAATATGCATCACGTCAATCGAGTGAGGGTATAGGGTTAAACGTAATGTTATAATGCGTTACGAATTCCCTTCATTCAAATCCTGCAGGTCTTGGACCTTGCCAGCTCCAGTGCAGGTCTGCTGGAGAGCAGTCAGGAGATGGTCGCCTCGGTTCAGGAGCTAATGGCTGCAAAGCAGCAAGTGACACTGGAAAGCACCGACAGTAGCAGCAATGACGCCAAGAGTGGCGCTAGCAATGACGGTGAACGGCACTAAGCAATAGTTGCGCGTGGTTAAAAGAGGCATACAATTAACAGGCCGTGTTAGGGCTTGGGCTGAATCGCAGGAAAAAGAGAAAAAACACATTTTTTGCATTATTAAGTGATCGGGTATGTTTTGTAGCTAACCAGCATGTTTAAGTTGTGTGGCAATCTGGAGGGTTGCATTAGGCACACGCCTTTGAACGTTTTTCCCACGTCACGCCTGCTTCAGACGGCGAATTTTTTCTTGAACATATACATTCTTAAAAACAAAATACGTTCATAATTGTTTTGGTTGTGCAATTCCAGTTCAAAGGGATATCCTATTCATTGAAGAACAAAACGGAAACGGCTCGGTGTGCATGTCTAGCTTCATTGCGCGTAGGGCGACATGTGTTTTGCATCCGTTGGTTTGTGTTTGGGGATGACGACGAGGGTTGTGAGTGTCAGGACATATGGTTGTATGGCCACATGCATGGCCAAGTTTTTAGAATCAATCGTGGAGTCGGGTGAGGGCACTATGTGCATTCCATCGGCATGATTTGTGTGGATGGCTATCACAAGCAATTAAACCTGCAACGTGCGCATATAAAAACACATGTCCGCGCGTGCATATTCGTACGTATGGGGCTGCGTGTAGTTGTGCTTTTGTGTGTGATATCCGGTCGGCCGGATGCAGGCGTGAGTCCATTCCCTCATAAAACGTTCAGAACAAAAGGAGGGATTGTGTGTACTTTTGTGTGTACGTGTTCCAGGCGCACGAGCCTGCAGAGTGAGAACGTGGTACCAGCCCATAACTTCCGCCGGCGTTCCGGCATGGAGTTCTTGTTTTGAACGTCGCCTCAATGGTTGCGCGCGTTAGTTGGATTGTTAGTCTGTTAAGCGCCATGCTGGATGGGTGCCAGCATTGTGCACCCAACTTGGCCCCCCATCCGTATTGTTTTTAAAAAGTTAAAATTTCGGGCGTGGCTGCATGTCGTCACGCAGTGTGTCGCTTGTTAATATCTTGTTTCATGTTTGCATAAGTAGGCTGCGGCAACGCTTGTGCATGGGCTTCTGTAAGTCTTTGAGATCAGATTTTGGACATGTATGTACGTGCGCTGGTATGCGTATGAAAAGTCATTTTCGTGTCTCATTTTTATAAATGGCAGGGTCGCGCTTCCCGGTGGAGCGCCCTCTCCAGATTCGGTCGTGCGGGTACATGTAGGATATCCCGCCGCTGCGGGATTCTGTGGGTTAAGTTGCCTGGAGGCGCAAGGGGAATTTGTTGGGCTTGCCTTGCTGAAGGTGTTTGATCTGAGATGCTAAATGGAGGCACTTAACCGGGCCCCAGGACATTTAAATGTGTGCAGGCATATGTAGTTGCATCTCGGAGTAAGCGTTATCGTGCATGTTCGTTGGTCAGGCACGCGATGAGCCGAACCTCTAGCAGGTAATCTGATCCTTTGTTCCAAATTGCACTCACTGCAGCTGCCTGACGATGGCTTGTCGACGGTTGTGGATTACAACGCTGTCGGTGTTGGTGGACAGACGACAGCGGGAGCTTACCTGCGTGATATTGATTGAAACGCATTCAGTTGTGTTGCCAGAGGTAGACCGTCAATAGCATCTTTAAGATATTTGTTGATGTCGCGTTTGAAGTGCTTTTATATCATCCTAATTTAGATTTTTTCGACGGCATAAAGTCTGTTCTCGCTGTCTGGCCTCAAATGTAAGGGATGGCCGTTGCCTGTCATGTCTTAATGCTGCTAATGGGCTTAAAATCAATACCCTGCGTGAAACGTAATGCGTCACGGATCACGCATGCGTAGACAACAACATCATGTACGTCCCAATATTCCATAAGTCCATCCATGTATCCATGTTTCAGCATTGCTCGACTCTTACGCGTCGAGCTACTACTCATTCACCGATCGGCTGAGACGCATGGCAGCCGTAGTGCCGGGAACAGGAATATAGCAAATTCGATATGGCCCCAGCTGCGCCTGTATGCCGTGGTTATGATGATCATTGTTACGTTAGAGCTCGTAAGGCCCATACGAGCCAGGAGGCTCAAAGGACCGCGAAAAAAAACAGAAACGAAAAAGAAAAACAACAGTAAGAAAGAAAAAAGACCAAACGGATAACAGCAAGAAGAAGTGCACAAAAACGTTAGGTCCTTCCCATCATAGAAAGCCGCGTTAGTCTGATGCCATGAATAATACGCGCAAGGCCTAATTGTTCCTCAATCGACATAATTTGAAGCATAGTAGCACCCTGCACAACCCCCTAACCTAGCAAAATTAGCACGCGCATCCACATAACCGACACATTCCATCAGCACATGATATTCATCTTCTACTGCGTTAGAATTGTTGCACACACGACACCAGCGCTGCTCCCTAGGACGACCAGTAGGACGGTTTGCCTCAAGCGCCCAAGCACCAAGCCGGAAACGAAGCAGGGAAGTGTATACAACCATCGGAATATAACTAGTATTATGCTGTGGTAAACCCATCCAATGGGTGTATCTACACATCTTCACACCAGGCTTAGCACCATCCGAAACAAACTCACGTGGTTAGACATGAAGGCGTGGGTTAACCCAGTCTTCATCAAAGCGTTCCTTCAACGTAAGCATCACGGTGTCAATATTAATCTCCTTAGAAGCCAGAACATTCACACGGACTTCAAGATCCCCGTCAACAGGGACGTCCGGCCAGTGTCCTAAGCATCTCAAACCTCGCAAGACCAGGGAACCCCAGCTAGAATCCGTACAGTCAGACAACAGGGCAATACGAATTTCTTCACGAAAAACGTTGTGAAAGATATTGTTTTTGGCCTTAACAAGTTTGTTCCAAAAACGGTAAACCAAGGTGGCCCAGTGAATATGCAAGGGCTGTTGACCAAACTCCCGAAAAAGAAGTCTATTATCAGGAACCCTGCCAACCGAAGCAAGAGAATGAAGGAAAGTGCGCTGAATACCAACCATATGGTCTTCCATAGCACGATCAAAATAGCAGTACCTGCCTTGGGTATCCCGCGGCCTGTCTAACAGCTGCAAAAGGAAATGAGGACCCCAAATTTGAACCCCATAAGAAAGGATAGCTCGAATTTGAGAATCAAAGCACCGAAGAGCAATCCGGGGAATGAAGAGCCCTTTCCTGCACAACTTATTGATAACGGCATACATAGCACATTGACCAGCATCAAAGAGTTCATCTGTGCAGGACTCAAAAGGTGAGTCAGGACCATAGTGGAGGCCCAAATAACTATTTACCCACTTCATCTCTTGAAACAGGTACTGATTATCAACTATGCGCCTCAACCCTACCTTCAAAAACGTGGTTATGATCTGGCACGTACCGTACGGGCAAGTTGCGCATGCGTGGGGTTGCCATAGCTACCGCACAACTGCCGTGCACTCCTCGACTTCATCCCGGTTTTCTGTCGCACAGTTGCTGGGAATGGGGAAATGCCTAAATATAACAAAAACCGCTCTGGGGACGTGATTGAGCCCTACAGCCGGGTCGGGAGGACGCGTTGGGCAAGGTGGGGCACTTCGACTCCAGCGCAATTCGGCGGCAAGGCCTTGCGAGCCAGGAGGTTGACAAATGCAAAACCAGACCAATACAATTACAATCAACATCAAGATTCTGCATTTTTAATTATTCATATTAAAGACTTTGGCCGGAAATCATCTCGCAAAAGACTTAAACAGCTTGATTTAGCTTCCAGTATCTGTCATAAAAAACGTCACAGTCTAGCAGCTGGCAAAAAATCTGACACGCAAACATGTATTATCTTATGTATAATTGATTTTTTTGATTAAACATGTATAATTGATTACTGATTTTGATTTCGTGAATGTAGACCAGTTGGTCTGATCTTTAGACACAGAGATACATCGAGTAACCATACCGTACCTAAACCAGAGCGGATGAGGAGCCTAGACTGTTCCAAGCACAACAGTCTAGGACAAATAAAAACTTAAATAAATTACTGTCTTTATCAACTAAAAAACGGTGTCATCCGCGAATTCAATCGGACAGATACGTTCGACCGAAAGACCAACGAAGACGCCGGGTAATAGGTGTACGACATAGAACGTTGGCTTTCTTCTTTCTATTTCCTTTGCTAATTTCCCGTCTCATTTTCCCGTCTTTCAGTAACTCACCGTCCATGAGCCGTCTGATTCAAAACATAATTGTCACAAAAGAATCCGGGGATGTGCATATACCACTTGAGGGCTTACAGGGTTTAGGCTCGCAGACCTTATTCGTGAAATGATTGGTTTAGCGCACATGATTATGCTTGAGATCCAAAGAAGTTCCACTTTTGTTATCTTGAAATCGTTCGTGCATACACGCGTTCAGTACACCATGCGGTGCTGCCCGACGCTGCAATCCAGTCTGGAGCTCCTCCTGTCTAGCCCATGTCCGTCCCTTATCATTGGATACACCGCCTGGCGCCTTCCTGCCATTTTCAACGTCCTACCCCTTCCTGCCATCTCGCTAACGTGCAGGTGATGTGGTTCGCGACGTGGACAACAACAACCGGCGCATGGCGCAACTGGAGGAAGCACTCCGAGCGGCCGGAGTACCCATCCCACCACCCCAAACCGCAAGCACTGTGGCTGTCTCCGGCGCGCCCGAGCAGGCAGGCCAGCAGCGGCAGCGAAATGCCGTAAGCGTGTGGCCTGGTCTGGGCCCTGAAGGCGCGACGGGCATGGCGCCACCTCGCAAACAGCTGGCGGCAATCGAAGGTGATTGTTTGTGCTTAACTAACCAAGGGGGTGTTACTCAACAGGGTCACAGGCGGGGCACAGGGGCAGTGGCCTTGCGAGTGCCGAGAGCTAAGCACGCGTGTATGCGCGCGAGGTACTCCGCCTTCAGGCTTGGGGCCGGCGCATGGCGTCATAAAACTCAAGCGCCTGGCACCAAATAAAAGCATATGCTCGCCGTGTCTCACACCTCTTCTTACACCGCACCTTCCGCAATGCCTTTTTTGGCAACTTATTCTTTCTTCCCTCACATGACTCTTCCCCTAACCTGCGCCGCGCCACCTAGGCCTTCCGGAGCCGGCGCAAGCAGAGCTCGCCGAATATGAATTCGTCGGGCCATGAGGTCAAGAACCTGGGTGAGTAGCTTAGATAGCTTCTACAACGCATAGGTACATACGACTACATATGGCCCCTCGCCTTATCCCTTAGGCGACCCGGTGAAGGATATGGACGAAAACAAGCAGCGCCTGAAGCAAGTGAAAGAGGCGAGCGGAATGCCTGGAGAACGCAGCGGGCTGGTCCCCGCGCAGGAGGGCGCAACGGGCTTTGCTGCGCCTCGAAGGCCGCCTGGACAAGAAGGTAGGGCCACATTGAGGTGCTTAAAGGGATTTACCCTAGTGGAAGGGACAGGAGTGGAGAACAAAACGAGAAAAAAATACGTTTTTGCAGGATAAGAAGTATTTGAGGATGAAAGCCCCAAATGCTTGACGGCCAAACGCCAGTGATCGACTTTGTTTACATTCGTAACGTCATAATGTGGGCCAGCCTATTTAGTACACAGGCACTGCTCTGGGTGTGAGAGCTTTGAGGGCAGTAAGGGTTACGTTTTTGCTGATGAGTCCGTTACCAGCACAAGACATATGGTGCACATCTCAAGCCTGCAAACCCTCTCCGAATGCCGCCACCCCGCATGACCCCCTCAACCCCGCAGCGTCACCGGAATCACTTCCCGCGCGTGTGGACACGCTCCAGGACGACGTGGAAAAAGTGAAGGCTTTCTTAGGAATGCAGGAGGGGCCGCCACTCATAACATTATCAATGGCTTTCACAAGAAAGCGGTAATCAGCGGATGAAATCGGCAGTCACGCCGGCTGCCTCGGGAATCCATCTGATCCCTTGCCATTGCTTGCTTGCTTTATCCGCCACGGCCTACTACGACCCTCCATGACAAGGAAGCCATAGCTCTACCGCTGTCCTACCCACCTCCTATGGAGCGCCTCGCCTCCCCAGCTCACTCATCCGCCCTTTTCCACCGCACTGACCAACTTTTCTACCCTGTAATCGTGCCCGCCACACGCAACCGCCAGTTTGTGCCTAGCTAAAGTTTCCTTGGAAGACCTTGGTTTCCTTGCGCTGGGCCCCCGGGAAGAGTCTGAAGCCAATTGTTTGTGGCCCCGTAGGCATGCATGCTGCACTCATAGCGGACCGTGGAGGATGAGGCGACAGATTTCCTCATTTCAGTCAGCAAGAAGCTTGTCAGACGCAAATGTCAGACGCTGAGTGTTAATTTCCCCAATGGTGAAGCTCTCTGCATTGCATTCCTTACATATTTGCAAGCTTTGCCAAATCATCATCAAGTCCATCTGTCATGAAATTTAGTTTGCCTTGGTTGGATAGATAATAAGATATTGGGTTGTGTTAGAAAGTCGTATTAATATATTGACGTTGCGGTTAAATAATGTTCATAATGCATATGCTGGTTTATGTATGCTGTGCTAACCGTACACCAGCACGCATTTCAGATGACGTACATCCACCGTCCACCTTCCTCGTACCGTCCCGCACGGGCCTGTAGGCATCCATGCCACAATACATAACCCGTAACGCCAATTATAAAAGTCCTGAATCTTAGTTTAGATTTTATTTTTCATTATAGCAGTGCATTGTGTCGCAACGCGGAGTACGGCGCTTGTATGCCTTGAAAGCTGCTTGCAGGATGGACAGGGGTTAAGCCCGCTGCCCCGGAAAAAATCAAATCTGCAACAAATCAATCTCTGAAGTCTTACAACAATTAAGTCGGTGTCACTGTCCATGGCCACGCAAAGGCCGGGCTCCCATCTTGGGATGCTGCAGCGTGACGTCGGCCGGCGGAGGCCACAGACACCTGCAAACCTTCCCGTTCCGAAGCATCAAATCAACGAAAAAGCACGTTATAATATGTTAGTCCAGTCACTAGGTACTGATCTGCGCGAGACCGGAAATCCCTTGCTTTCCGGCGCCTTCCAAGCGGCCGTGAGCTCGCTCAGTGCGGTTAATGGCGTGTTGCTGAATGAGTCTCAGGTGTGATATTATTGTACTGTGATGTAATATTTGACAATTGCCAAGGCTGTCTGTGCGAATCGTAACCGCAAGCGTTATGATGAACTTATTCCGATTTGCTCTTTCGCCGCAGATGATGCTTGTTGACAAGGCAACTGCTGCCTTGGCTAAAATTATGCTGGGCCAAAGGGCATCGCCATCAATGCAGCTGGCGGTTTCACGGGCCCTGCATATCGCCGCGTTCATTGCCTACCCCGCGTCCAGGATCTCGGCCTTGGTTGGATCCTTGTCACAGCCTGACTTGATACGCCGTCTCACAAGTGCCGCGGAACTGGCGTCCATCATTTCTGCGATCCTCCCGCCAACAGCAGTGGGCTCTTTATCGCTGTCGTTCCGCGTCGTGGCCGCCGCATCCGCTCTCGCGGTCGCCTGTGTCAACATCGATGTTGCGGCGCAAGCATTATTACATTTAGATCACCAGCACCTGGACGTGCTATCAAGTGCGGAAGAGGTAACTTTAATGCTTTGTGCAAGTAATTGAATCCGGTGTATCAGCGATGTTAGTCGTAATCGGAAATCGGGGTTATTGCCAGCAGCGTTAAAACCTTACAGATTTCGAAGCCAAATCATGAACTTGGATAGAGTAGCTGCAAGCCAAAACAGGATAACGAGGACAACAAAAGAAATATATTAATAGTAATGATGATGGCACGTTGCACTACGTTGTTTTCTACATTCAGTCCCCTTCACTGTTCTCGGCTCCCTTCCTTTCCGCATACAGGCGCTCGAACTGGTTTCATCGTGTGCGGGCGTCCTGGAGAACAGCCAGGAGCTGATGGGGCTGGCTGGGGAGTTGATCCAGGCTGCAAAGCTGCGGGCGCCGCAAGTGAGCTTGCGGTGCAGTTGCAGCCAGGGTACCTCTGCTTGCAAAAATGCAGACAGCGGCGAAAATTAAAAATTTGAGAATGAGACGGAGGAGTGTATAAAGCCTGCTGCAGGCGTACCTATACCTGAAGACCAAGCACAAAGCAGCATTGTATGTTTTGCGATCGAATAGGTGATCGTACAACTTCCAGGCCAGCTGGGCACAGGGAATGGGTGACGTACTAAAATACGAGGAATGTACGGTGCCGACGCAGGGCGCTGTGGCTGTGGTGGTGATCATGAGACTGAGGGGGGGGAGTGAGAGAAGAAGATATGTGGGAGAGTAGAGGGGAGCATTCAAAGCGACAACATCGAGGTCCATTGTGCTCGTACATGTCGTGCATAACATGATGTATAGCATAATACGTTTTGGCGGGATCCCGCTGAATGTACATAGTTAATTTATGCTTTTTGCACATCCATATATATGTGCATGCACTTAAGCTTTTCGCAGAGCGTTAGATTTCTACCGTGTTGTTTTCTTCAGTGCCTGCGGATGCCCCTGGATGACACGACATTTAGTATTGGCCGGGAGTCTAGCCGGCGGACGCTCAGATTCGAACGGGCCAATCGGCCCATAGCTTAGAAGCGCCGGGCGCATAAACCGTATGACGGCCTCTCATCCAGGTGGTCAATACGGACCGTTCGTTTGCATTCTTGCTTGTGTTGCATACCCACGATGGATGCGTGTCCCGACCGCTGGAGTCTGCTGGGTCTTGGTTCAACGCTACCCTCACCTAGGTTGTATCTTTTCACGTTGTAGTTTCGCTTTGTTTCCGTTGCGAACCTATTCTTTCGTCGTGTTACTTAGACCAATAGCCTGCTTCATGCTGTATGGGACCAGGTAGGGAGTCCTGGTTTGGAGCACCCCTTAGGACTAGCGGGGCCCTCTTCTTATTTGACAGTTGGTTCTTTCCTTTTTCGAGCGATTGCGCTCCAACCTAGCGTAACTTAGTTAAGCCGTCTACCTTTTGGTTGCGAGTTAGTTGCCGTCCATGCGCCCCTGTATAGCGTTTTACCGTTTACGGTTTCGCTGTCATTAAACGGTTACGGACCAGGCGGACGTTCTTCATAGACTAGAATTTGTACATCTTTAGCGTGTGCTAAGCACAACGAGCGGTTTGGCGGGCGCTTTCGGCGCTGTGCGAGTGTACATATTCTGTTGGCTTCCAACTGCGGGCGGGCTGATTAGCAGGCAGGACGGCAGGCTGGATGGACGGATGGATGGATGGATGGATGGATTGGGGTGAAATTGATGCATATCCTGAAGCCTCTGTGTCTCTGCGTTTCTCGCTAGTGATCAATATTGCGACACCTTGAAGAAGGGTTGGAGTGTTGCGGCTTACGAGGTGAGCAGTCTGTTTCAAGCAGACATAGTCGTTGATTTCGCTCTTAACACGAATAGTTGGTTCCTTTGGACGGATGGGTTATCGCTAGGTAAAGGCATCGTGGCGCCGGCAGGAGTTGTTGGTATTCTTTCCTTACCGAGATGAGATGAGGGATGCGGAGAGGCCGTATTTCGGCAATCCCCGGCCATCCTCGTGCGCGGGTATATGAGGGGAAACATTTGTTTCCATTGACAGAGAGCTTTCTTATTTATTGGTTTCGGAACTAGTTACAACACTAGTTCCACGGCAAAATGTCCGTATTGTCCCGCTTCTGCCTCCAGAGCGTTGATGACGCAAGGTGAATTAGCTGGGTGGGCAGTCTGTACGCACGGTATTACGCTGACAGGACAATGTGTGTGTGTGTGTGTGTGTGTGTGCATGCGCGCGCGCGCGCGCGCGTGTGTGTGTGTGTGTGTGTGTGTGTGTGTGCCCGTTGCAGATGAGTCCCATGCCTGGCCATATCTACGGCGGACTAGTTCCGTTGGCCTGGCGGGATGATTTATTTGCTCTTAGGAAGGGTCAGGCTGTGTAAATTGCATGCGATAACCGATGATGGGTCATAATGTGTCCTGGCCGTTGCCTCCTTACCCGGACGGGTCATGCACGTTAGCAGCAGCAGCCCCGGGGCATGTCTCTGCACAGCACAGCACACACAGGCATGGCTCAGCAGACGGGGCCCCACACGAAAGCTAGCCCACGTACGGGTTCCTAGCAAGAACCACATAGGAGTACACCAAAACTTCTGGGTTGCTTCACAAGACGCGAAGGAAAGTGTTTTTGGAGCAGGCGCGGCGTGCCCTGCCTGCAGTCATGTTCCTGTATCAAACATGCTCGGATGAGGAATCCTGCTGCGATGTCATTCTGTATTTTGATGGGTCTGGGGATCATATTTAAACAAGCCATCAGTTCAGTCGGTGTTGATTAGCCAGCAGGCCGAGCAGGCCGATGTAATGATCGATAAAATAGCGACGCGGTCCATTATCGCTGTTATAATTGCTGAAAAGCATGCATCCAACAACCTCGTTTATATTTATTTTACACGAGGCAGTACTTAACTGTAGATCGTAACGTGAGGGGAGGGTTTTAGGATAACGCACGGTAGCGTGATCCGTTACGTCGGATATCACGTAACGGGGAAACTGGAGGTCGGACAGTCGGGTATTAATGGATGCTTCGCGACGAGGTCGCGCGAGGTCATCGATTAATTGTCCGTGTTATCACAAAACCATAAGGTTGTAGGCAAGAACCTTTGCAGTCCATTTGCAGTCCCGGTAACCGTGCCCGCCAACCAGTGCCGCTACGCGCCAGAAGGTGCCAGAACTCAAATTGTCGTCGGACCCCGAACGTACCCGAAGGTACTCGAACGGGTTTCTTTACGCAGCAAAGGCACATGCGATCATTAAGCTCATTCAATAATACACGTCAAAATGTTATAAAACGCCAGCAGGAGCGCGTTGCTGTCGGATACCTGTGGATCACAGGGGGGCGGTAATTTTGTGCACGGGAAGCATAGCTACCTCGTGGAAATCCTCATACCTCCCAAGTACAGCCTAACATATATACTAAGCAAAGATTAAAAAAGGATTACGAGATGAATTACCACATCATATTATTAGTGTAATTATTATACTGAGGCCCCCTAACCCGGCAAATCTGCTACAAATCGATAGACGAAACACGAACATTACCCAGTCATTAAAAATATACTTTTATTTCAGGTTTATCCATTAGTGCTCCATTTGCTCGTGCCTTTCTCAGGCTGTTCGTTCGGTAAGCGGTTGCCTGGTGCTGAAAGTCTCCGCGAGATTGTAGGTCTGAGCGTTGACATCTTCATAATTAACTTTCAATAACTTGCTTTATCGCATACAATTCAACGGCAGTGCGCCTCTATGTGTGCCGTATGGGCCTTATACAGAGGAATATCATAATGTGGCACGGCATTTCTGCGTTTAAAACATAGTTGAGCACCTCGACATTTCAAATCTGTGACTTATGGTCAGTGCGGATTAAACAGCACGCTTGGGGTTGCTCGCAGGAATGTCGTTCGCCACAAGTCGCGCAGTAGAATTGCTAGGACGTAATGTAGAAAAAATTCCAGTTCATAAGCACCTTTCTAGTCCACACAACTGCGCTTCACCTACGTTGGCAGCTGCAGATGCCGGCAGCTACGACGACTCACACCAGAAAGATGTCAGTCCGCACGTCCACACTGTTTCGGGCAGCGTCGAAACAGCTGAAATTGAGCATCAACTTGCCGACTTTGTGTCGGTCATAGCCGTGGCCGAGCCAGAATTCCTTGGGGCCCCAGCACGAGCGCTGGTAACTGGGAGGCCCTTGTGTCCCTCCCTAGCGCTAGACCTGGATGTCTGCCCGTCTTTCTCGGAGCAGCGTCCACACGGCACAAAGCCCCTCTTCCTCGAACGCCACAATACTTTACAATGCGTGCACGAACATCAGCTGATCGACGGAGCCCTGGTCACACCATGCAATGACACAAGTCGTCCCAATGACCCCGCTGGAGGGGCACCCTACCTCCCAAGCTGGGAGATTGCCAGGCGAGCACAATAGAAACAGCTTTTGCATCAACAGCATCAACTTCGGCACCAAGAATGTCTTGGCAGTAACTGTGACCGTAATTCGCAATCACCATGCTGAAATTCGCCAGCATTCGGCCAATACGATTGGGGATGGGCCAGACTGCCTGCAGCACACCATACACATCCCGACAAAGCGGAAGTAGCCACCCGCCTCATCCAGCCTGAATCCAATCCGTAGAATTTGTAATACGCACATGCGTTGAGCTTAAGTACCTTCAGCAATGAAGAATGCTCACGTTTCAGGACACGCACCTGCCTTTGACCTTTTCCCCCACCCTAACCATCCCTACCCTCGCTCCTGCCCTGGCACCTTCCTCAGGAGCGAGCTATGGATGATGGTGGAGGCGGCTCTTGCGAAGACTGCAGTATTGGCCCCACCAGGAACTACAACCACCACTGCCCAAGGGTTGGCTATGGGTCTGGATAGCTTGTCCTCCGTCCGGCCCGCGTCCACTGCTACCAGCACTCCCTTCGCCTGCCGGCTCATCCAGGCTTCCGTCACCCAACAGGCCCCGGGCCTCAACGGCCTCTTCCGGAGCATCAGTCGCGAGTGCCCAGCTACGCCGCGAGGCATGGGGCCCCTGCCGACCCAGCTGACGCCGTCCTTCACCATGGCGTCGCTCACTGCACTGCCAGGCGGTAAATTCAGTCGTGATGGTGCGGCCAGCGAGCTGCCTTCCTTGGAGCCCGAGTGGGAGAGCTTCGCAGAGGTGCCGGCGGTGCTGGAGGGCACCACCGGCGGTGCTGAAGGTAGTGAAGATGAGGATCTCTTTCGTCATCATCACCAACAGAAGCATGACGTGGCCTTTGCGGCAGGTATCGCAGCAGCCACGTCCACGGCCACGGCGGTATCACATGCGGCGGCGTCGGCGATGACAGAGTTGGCGGGGATGTTATCGCAGATGTCGATGAGTGGCTCCACGATGCTGAAGCACCTGGGGGCAAACCTTCTCCACGTGGGCGGCAGTTTGGCGGTCAGCCAGCTACAGGTGCGATTTCCTCACACCTTGTGCGTAGAAGACCATATAACTGGAGTACATAGCTACTCATGAAGTACATAGCTACTAGTATTCGTAGCACTGCTCTGGTCGCGCTACTTAGTCGCGCCTATGTGCGACCAGTGCCTTCCCCGGTCACACTGTGTACGTGAATACCCTTCCTAGCGGTTGGCAGAAGTAGTCTTGTGACGCGCTTCATTCGTGACTCGCTGCCGCCGCCCGGCCCGAATTTCCATTCCGTCCGTTGAGGCTGGCCGTCGCCTCGTACACTAGCAGTATAGCACCACCACGGCTGCCCCGGCCGTTAATGTCTAGATGAGGACGGTATGACGTCCTTCACCGCCGACACCCCATTGCCGCTGGCTTCTCCGCTCTTCTCGCCGGTTCCACGCCACCACACTGCCGCTGGCTTCTTTCCGGTGCCGCTGCCGGCGCCGCTGACTTCTTCTTGTCATTCCTATTGCCGTTTCCACAACCGACACCACATACAGAACATGATCATGGACACCTCCACCATGAAGGCGGCAGAGGCAGTGTTGGGTTCCGAGGCGCCCGAAGCTGTGCGAGAGCAATTGCGGCAGCGGCTTCGGTACACGCTGGCGGGTGCATCTGTGATGTGGTTCCTGCTGAATCTCCACAGTACGACTGACGTCCTGATGCATCTTGACTTTGAGCACGATTTCGTGACCAGCACGAAAGTGGTAGGTGGCTGACGCTTTGGGCGGGTGTCACCGGAGGGTTCTTCTGCGTCATTGGGGTATCGGTGTCTTTTTCGGCGTATCGGCGTTCCAGTAAGGATGCAAGTACCCGCATTTCAATGAAGGAATTCAGATGTCTGATCTGAGGGTGCTGGGTGGGTGGTCGCACTCGTGGACCACAACCCTTCAGAGGTATTAGGTACAGGAAGTAGCAGTAGTAAAGGCAGGAAGCATCTTGGGACTGAAAGGCGGCGATATCAGGCGCTCCCAAACTCGTTATTGCGTTCTGTCTCCGTAAAGTCTGCATGTCTGATGTTAATTGTGGGAATTTTGTGCATCCATCTGCCTCAGGTGCTTAATTTGGCAACGTCGGGGCCTTCTCTGGTCAAGAGCTGTCACGACTTACTACAGGTTGGCTTTGCGGTGACCTTGGGCGTCGGAAAACGAGCCATGGGAGCGGACGAGATGTAGAGGCATTACGAAGATATCTAGCCGCACTGCAGATGGCCGGTGACTGGAGGATCAGCAGAGAAAGAGTCCCGAAGTGAGAGCGGTGGGTTAGCAGCGTCCTTACGTACCAAGCCACCTACCAGATTACATTGCAGACGACGAACCGCCGAGTTGGGAAGTGCTCAGCTCAGCCGGGAGCCGCGGCGTATCCGTGCATGCTGGGGGGATGGCATGCCTCATTTCATCTGTACATTTCGTCTGTACATTCCTATCGCATCTATTTGTTAAATCTTCTCTTGGATCCTATAGTTCACATGTATTGGCTTCAGTTCAGGTTCCGGTATTTGATTGCTATTACGAGGAAGACAGGGGGGCCATGGGGGAGGGAAGGCGAGAAAACGCGGCTTGTGTGGGGTGGTGCACGGGAGGAAGGGCCGGCAGAAGGGAAGAAGTCGCAAGGCTTGGGGTTGCAGGGACCACCACCTTCACTTGAAATGTCTGCTCCCGATCGGTGACGCGATCGGGGCCAATTGGCTTGGAGCTGCAAAGTTGAGGTGGGGCGGGTGGGATTGGAAAACGATGTCCCCGACGGACATTTACATGTATGCATAAACTCAGGCGGCTGGGAAGGGAGATACGAGACCGGAACGTTGGGTGCATGGAAGGGGACCCCACGGAGGCCGGTCCCACGCCGTGTGTTTTTGTGTTTGTTTGTTTGTGTGTGTGTGTGTGTGTGTGTGTGTGTGATTGTGTTACGCATCAACTTGCATCGTACAATCCTTGCGTGCGGTTTTGTTGCTGCTATAGTTGGGACTCACGGCACGGCATCACGTATTGACGACGTGTGATATGTCGCACGATACAGGGTTGGCCGTGCTGCGTTCCGTGTGCTTACGCATACGCGCAAACTGTAACTGAGTGCATTTAAGTATCGCGGCATGGGGATGCTGACATGACACGGCGAAGGGCGCTGCGGGCGCCCTGAAATACGATTGCTGCTGTTTACGTGTTTTGCCGGTTGTCCGGATTAACGAAGATTTATCTGTGATGCAATATGTACAAGTATGATACCTGTTGTTGGAATGTATATGAGATAAATGGTGAAGACAGTATTTTGGTACCCGATGTATGATTTGATGTGCGGCCCAGCTGTGCATTGACAGATTGTAAAGCAGCTCCCAGGCCCCGTGCTCCCAGGCGGTGGCGTGAAGAGGGGAATGCGGGGGCCGCATTTGTTTAAAAAGGAACGGTTGTGGCGTTCGGGAGTCCTCATCGTCGGAATGCGCGTGCCCCCTGTGCCATGTCGCTCATTGATTGGTGTTGAGTTGCAATCAACCCCACGTGCACATTTCTGGTCCTCTGATTGCTTCGCGAGGTCCACTTGTCTGGTGCTCTGGCCAAAAGTAATCCTGGGACGCGGTGACGTGTGGCCTTTTACTGCTCGTTTCGACAAATGAGTTAAGGATGTATAATGAAGGCGCCTGCAAGGGTTACTCAGCTTGCAGGCAAGCGTGGGATGTGGCGGAATTTCGCCATTCTGCTGAGAGGCCGCCGTGCATCGGGCTGCACGAGCATTGGAGCTCGCTGTGTATTTGCCTGATGGCTTGCTTGTTCCGTGTCTTATCCATTTTTGGCTCCGTGTACTTTTCCTCGAGTCCAAGCTCCCTGGGGGTGAAGGAAAACCAGCTGGCCGAGTGAAAGGATATGACATGACATAACTCTGTTTACTCCGTACTTCCTGTTAATTTTTAACTTATTTTGTTGCCGCCGTGGTCACGCATCTCCTTATTAAGCATCTCTGGGTAGCCATCGTTAGCAACGGTAGGCCTGCGTACGGCGTGTGAACCGATTCGCCACGATGGATAAGAAGCAAGTCCGTCAGGGCTGCAGGTGTCGTCAGTCCCCGTGGTTCAAGGGGAGGAAAGCACCAATGTGCCGAGAGCGCCCGTATGAAGGCCAGCTACCTGCCCGTTTGTGGCCTGTATCGGCGACCTAATGAGAGCAGGGATGGCGACCTGATGAGACGGGCTTAACCCGCGCTAGAAGCTAGCGTCCTTAGATATGAACAACTTTCTGGAATCTGTTTGAGAAGCGCGGTCGGATCGCTTTCCGCCAAACGGTTGAAAACTTGGAGGCATATACAAACTCAGCGAAAATTTAAAAAGTACAGTTGAATGTGAAACGTTATTCTCTAATGAACAAATACATGAACACAAAAACTCCTTGCATCACGGGCACAGGTCATGGTCACAGGCAAACGTGCTTATTTTGGTTATTTGCACAATCTAGGCTGTGGAAAATTGAAACAAACATTTAAGCATAAAGGTCATAAATATGCTTAATTGTTGTACTGATTGGGCTGTACTTAATTGTCCGTACAAGAGCTCGTGATCTGCCGTGCCATCTCGTGGAAACTCGGTCTGACCGAGTTATCCTTGTTGCTGGTTCACAGTTGTACTTGCTCCGGTTTGTACTTAGGTTTTTACGGTCTCTGCTGTCAGCCGCGTGAAAGTGCTCATCTGCTGTCGTGCATACAATATAAGTTTTGAAGCGTTCGATTGGGGTAACCATCTCCCGTAAACTGCGATGCATGTACCCCCGGTTTCGGAAGTACTTTGTTTGACGCAGGGGCTTCAAATACTTTCAAATCCAAATCCAGGGCCTTGGAGGGCCTAGGAGAACCCTACCATCGGACGAGCAGTCGCCACGAATCGTTACCGTGGGAATTTCCTGCTTTTAATGATCCTAATGTTGGCCAGCCCTAATGCGCTTCCGATGCACGCCACGCGGCTGCACTTCAGTGCGGGACAGTGTGTGTCCTGCGTTATCACGTCGTAAGGAGTCGTACGCAAGAAAGTGCATCTAAGCACTACGCCGCTGCTCTATGTCATTTCCTGTCCATCAAGGTTTTTCATTAACATCCTGCAATCATGTCGCTGTTGACATTGCGTGGGGAGAAGACAACTGTAAGCTTTCCCCTGCCTTCCGTGCTGTAAATATGTATGAAATCATAATCCCTCGCAGCATCAAGAAACCAGCAGGATGACTTAATGGTTGAGGGCTAGATCGCTTGATCCCTCCCGAATATTGAAGCCGTCAACGCAAAAGCAATCGCCCTTGTCTTTTGCGAAGACCATATTTGGCCAGACCCAAAGGACCATATTACTAAACATCATACATGTAAATCGATGTCGTAAACGCAGAGGAGGCAACTATAGGGAGGGTTAGGGTCAACTATAGTCATGGCCCCACTAACCGCTCTGATGCGTAAGGGTACTAAGGCAGCGTGGGGCATATAAAACCTTACATTAAACGTGCAGCTATAATTGATACAGAATAAAATAGTATTAAGAGCAGTTTTTACATACCCATGGCAGCAGCGGCCCATTGGCTGAATTGGTCATCTGTCAGCTCGTTCTTGTGGAGGGAAAAAGGAACCCCAAATTAAGCTGTTCTGAGACATTGATCTATAATATTATTATGCGATTTTGGGCCTATGTATGCCATCTTGAAATTGCGTTGTGTTGCCCGTGCTTACTTAGGGACCTTCGTCCCGCTTCATTGCTCGTACGGTTCCACCAGGTACAACTCCTCATTTAAGACCCGTATGGCCCAACGCGGCTGATTGCGAACGCTGTTATTGAAATTATCTTCAGTGTTCAAATCAATATCAGCTTTACTAGGTCCGACGCCCTGGCTACCGTTATAAAGGTACAGTCCTCTAGGTGACAACTTGTAAGCTCGCTCGTCATTTCGATCGCTACATCCGTTCTTGCTTAATTACTTGTTGTTATGTATCTGTAAGTACTTGAAGCTATCCGTAAAAATCACTATCGGATTGCCTGCAGGCCACGCCGCACCGCAGCTAGGATGTCTCTCCCAACTTTGCGTGCAATTGAGTTGCTCGTTAAAAACTCGGACAAGGTTTCCAAGGACAAGCCTATGCCAGCGCCTTCGGCGCTTCCTTTCACGAGCGACGGGAAAGCTTTTGAACGAATTAATTTTCGAGGCGAAACCCGCAGTGTCAGCCCTTCTTGTAGCCGTGCTGCGCAACGGGCTCGCTTGGACCTACCTGAAGATGTGTGCCTCGGACTTCCCACGGCCCTAGAGTCGGCCGGCGATGCGTCCGATAGCGGCGAACCAGGGCCGTCAAGACGTTATGGCATTACCCCTTTTAGGCATATTAACTTAGAAGTTTGTCCGTCATTCAGCGAGCAACGGAACAAGATGGCGTTTTTAGAGCGACATGAAACACTCCAACGCGTACACAGCGCGGAGCTAAAAAGGAGGAACGGGCTTTGTGAGGCGGCCAGTTTACAGCCGGTCTCTGAGTGTAATGACGAAGTCGAGTCCGGATCGTCTGGTAACGATATCGCAGCCGGACCATCTGACACTGAGAATCTTCTTGGGTGGGACCTCACCAGGTACGGGGGTATTTGAGTGATTGAAAACGCAGTATTTGTTAAGTACGATTTCTTTCGGAAAAGATATGCTGGATCGCGCCATCTGCGCGCATGATATATGGTATAGCATCCATTCCTTTCCCCACGCGCAGGAGCAAGCTGTGGCTGGTGGTGGGGCTCGTCCTGAAGGCTATAGGGCCATCTGCGCTTCCCGCAAATGCCGATGCCGATCCAGCCGGGCTCAACCCTTCAGCTCTCGAGCGTGTGGCCGAGGAAAATGAGGATTCCCTAGACTCCGCAGTCGAGCCACCGGATGCCGTCACTGCATGCGAGACTGTCTCACGGCCGAGGGGCGCGCTGGAGCGCTGGCGGTCTGTGATGCGCCGAGCGCGCAACATTAGCCCCTCCATGCTTTCCACTCCCCTCGGTATGGGCTTTACTCGCAAACCTTCTATGTCTAGCTTTCAGACCAGTAGGGGTTTTAGTGGGAGGTTTGAGAGATGGTCCAGCATCGGTGCCGCCTCCTCGCCGGCGCCGCTGCCATGCAGCGGCCTAGATCGCCACCACGTTGCTTACGCAGCGGGCCTGGCGGCAGCCACATCCGCCGCGGCAGCGGTCTCCCATGCGGCGACCGTTGCGGCGGCCGGGGTGTCCATTGTCGCCGGTCCCACCAGTGCCTCTACGGTTCTTGAGCTGGGCACCAAAGCGCTCTCAAGCTGCGGCGGTCTGCTCGTGGAGAAGGTGCAGGTGGGTTTATACACTCATGATGCTCAGCTATCCTCGCTCTCGGAGCGCGTGCGTGCTTGTGCCTATTAAGGACTGGCCGTGAGTAGTGGGAAACGTACGACGAACAGGGAGCGTTTATATTATTGGTAGCAATACTCCCCGGACGCTGCTCCCGCTTCTCCATTCAACTCGCTACCAATATGATAATGTGGCGCTTCTTCTCGGTATTATATTTCTACCTCGCGACTCTCTTTTCCCTTTCGTTCATGGCTCGTGGAAGTACAATCCTCCTCCGTGATAAATTACACGACACACAAATAAGCTTGAGGATTGCCACACGTGCGGACACACACGCAGAATGTTGCGGCACGGCACGCCACTGCCGCCGTGGCGGAGGCGATTCTGGGACCGCACACCTGCGAGGTTACCCGCACGCACCTGGTGAACTGGGTGCAGGCCACCGTGGCCGGGGCATCCATCATGTTCTTCATCGGCAACCTGGCGGCCATGTCGGACACGCTGATGCACTTGGACTTTGAACACGACTTCACAGAAAGTGCCAAGGTGGTAAGTGACGAGGTTACTGAGACATTGAAAACAGCTGCAGCACAGGAGTTAGATCACTTGCCGTTTGGGCGCCTGGTGTGGTATGTTCTTTGCGGCCGTCGACATTCATGACAGCCGGACCGGCCCTCAGGGTCGTCTGCTGCCGGGCACTCTGTCCATAGGTTCCTGTGTCCGGGCCCGTTCCTAAGTCGTAATTCCCTGCTCTTCCCTGGCTACCCTCCGCCTCCGTGGCGTCCGAATCCTCCAATTCCACTCATATTCTCCTCGCTAGTCCGGCTATACCATCTCCGGGATTTCCATATTGATCCCCCTCCCATCTTCTCACGCATGCAGATGCTTGACTTGGTGACCAGCGGTCCGGGTTTCGTTGAAAATTGCAAGGACCTGATGTGCGTCGCCGTGGCTGTCGGTGTGGAGGTGGCGCACCGCAACAACGCGGGGTTCAAGAACTGAGCAGCATTGGCGTTCCCGCCATCGTCCGCGGAAAATGAAGAAGAGTACATGAGCGTTCGCATGGATGCTCGTGCTTCGGAACCTTTTTTGTCGTTTTGTCTGTTGTTTAATACCACCAAGGCCGCTTTAAGGTCGAGCGGTAAAGCAATCTCCCTCTACTTGGCGCATGGCTTTCTTTTCCTTATGGTTCAGGCGCGGAAGGGTAGGGAGGGGGAGGAAACATGGGCTGGAAGAAGAACCCTGCCAAACGCGGCAAGGGGCTAATAGTAACAAACAATTCTTGCTGCGGGCTGAAGGCCGGGTCTCGTGCTATGTTAGAAACGGGCTCCTCGCTGTCCCGTGCTGTGTGGGTATATGCGGGTGTGTGGGTATATGCGTCGGCGGTGGCTGCGTTCTTTGCTGTCAACGTGTCTACGTTAATGTTGTGGAGGCTGCTATCGATTTTTGTTCATGATGGCGTTCCGTCGGCTCGACAAGAGAATGATGCTTCATTTTTCAGGGTCTAGAAAGCCGCTGAAGAGACAGTTTTAATCGGTGTGATGATGTTGGCGCGTTGGAGTGAAATATGCCATATGCGTGGGTCTGAGGATTAGCTTTTCCTTTCGCCGTCTATCTGGTTTGGAAAGCAGGGATAAGATGAATTGCATCGGATGGCACTTACCTTTTGAAGGGTTGAAGAATGCGCACTTGTGATAAGATTTCGCTGTCTGCTCTTTTTAAGGGCAGACTCCTTTCCAATACACCCGCACGACATGACACGACACAACGGCGTGCCTTGTTTTGGAATAGCCCCGGGGGAATGAAGGAATACGTCTTCCAATTTACATTTGCGTGCTAAATTATATGGGGGATTTCCTCAACCTCGCAGCGTGTACGCGACCGGTTTTGGCGTCTCTCAACGTGGTAGGCACGTGCCCCGGGGTCGGAGAGGTGTCTGTCTCACTAGACTTCTTCACTAGATTTCATAAACCGGGCGGCGGAAATCCATAAGCTTGGCGGGCAAATTACCCGATAATATTTTGTTGGGCACAAATGACGAAAAGTATGGTTCAGGTTTCCGGCGGCGGCATTGCATGGGTTGTTAAACCGCGTAATGAGCTCTCTAAACCGATGATGGTGATAGATTGGGAGATGGTTGCCAATATAATAAGCGCTCTTCGTGTGCATGAAAGGAACTATCGTCTGTAGTATGGCTGAGAATTCTACCGACCGTGTGGAGTGCTGGATTGGATCAGATTGGATAATGCTGTGGTGTGAACCGAGTGGGAAGCATCTCATGTCCATAAATGCGGTGCGGTGCGATCTTTGTGATGCCGCGCGGGATATGGTTGTTGCCTAATGAACAACTATCCGATACTTTGCTGGCAGTGTTCTCTGTTTTTTTCCTTACCTAAAACGGTTCGTTTATCCGTCTGCGTGTCTATCCTTTCTCGTTGAGATGGTTGGGTCTATCCGTTCCTCGTTGAGGTGGTTAGGGCAGCACGGGATCTCCTCCGGATGCATCCTTAGATCAGTCAGTCAAAATCTGTTTTCGTCAACCCATCCATCTATCTGTCCGTCTGCCATTCCATCATTCAGTGGTTTGTTCTTGGCATTTGCATCTATTCATATAATTATCCATGCTCAATAGTTCGCACGTTGGGGCAATGCGTCGCACGTGCTGGTGCCCGCACTTGGGTATGGGTTTGAATTCCAGCGGCATTCCGTCGAGCTCTTTGGGCTGGTTCACCTCTTCCCCTTAAGTGCGTGCGTGTTGTGTTTTCATGTGTATTCCTCAAGATGAGAAAGGCGATAGTAAATTGTGAAGGAAGTTAAGTTGCTTTGCTCAAGACATGCGCTCCTATCACGAGCCTGCATGTTCAATGCAACCACATGTACAGGCAATGTCGCCACGTCAATTGCAATCTCACACCGCGATGAGGGGTACTTTGCGACGCGGAGGTGCAGAGGCAGGGCTTTTGGCCACGCTGTCAACTGTGACCGGTTTTCGTGGTGATATGTTGGTGCCACGGATCATTGAATTGCAGTTGTCTCTTAACGAGAGCAACTCAACATGAGGATACCGTACTTAAAAGAGACTAAAGGTAGGTCCGTCGGAAGTTATGCTTGTATGTGAGTTGGTATTTTTCCAGGCGGCAACATCTAATGTGTTTGTACATACGTGAATGCCGCCGTATTGATGCCGGTTGTGCTTAAGGTGGCCAATGGAGGCAGCCCGTGAAACCGCGATTTTGGTGCCATGGTGGGCTTGTTGGGCATACAATACACATCTTATACATTTTATTGGTTCGGTCGTCTGCTTGCGTCTTGAGAATTCTCATGCAAAAGTGCTGGTGCAAATCAGCCCAGGTGTGAAAGAGACGGCAGAAGGCCGTAAATTTGGGCCGGTGATTTTCGCTTGGTTCCAACGTTTAGCGCAGGTAATGGTTTGCTTGCGCTCATCTGTACGATTTGTGATTTCCGAGCGCGGCCCACCAGCCAGGATGCTTTGCTTTGGGGGCTCGAAATGTGGGTATGCTGCAGTGAGGGAAGCTTAACGGCTGCTGTTATTTGACCTTCTTGTGTGTTTCAAAAGAATTCCGGGCTGACCAACAATTTCTTGGCTGCTTGTGGCGGTCTCCGTTTGCTGTTTGCTCGTCTCCTGCGAACACTCCTGGAGCGGCAAAACCATTTTCCTCGTTGCCCAGGTGCTGCGGCGGCCTCTTGTATTTGGCAGAGTGCGAAGCCTTTTTGGCCCCTAGCCACTGCCTCTGAAGACGAAATGGAAGGGCAATACCAAGGACAAATTGACCCGATAAATCGAGCTTGGCACGATCACACCTAACATAACACTGGATAGTTGCTCCAAGGAATGCTATTGATTCAGTAGGCACGTCGGCCCCCGGCCACGACATTATTTTCACCTTTTAATAAGGAAACCTTCATACCGGTACCAACCTCATCCTGACAACGTCGGGCTTCGGCAGAGAATCTGCCACGAATACAACTGGGCTCCGAAACCGTTCCTGCAGCATATCTTTCAGGCTCTTCATGCCGTTCTTAAGCAAGTTCCCATGCTCCTCCTCCAGTTTGTATGAGATGGTGACATGGCCACGGTAGCCGTCGACGAACAGCTGGTGGAGCGAGGAAGCTAGACTTTCGACCCATGGGTCATCCTCATCAAAGACATCTTTAGAAAACACTGGCGTGGCATCTAATGTGACCTTTTGCAGGGTACGACAACCGGCCAGAACCTCCACGCCCTCCAATGGACGATCTCCATACGGTGGCTCCAGCACCAGCTTCTGCGATAGCATAGCAGCAGCAGTAGCAAGCGATATGGTTCAGCGACTGGTTTCTGTGGGGTAGATATCTGCCGTAAGCACCGATATCTGATTCCCTCATATGCGCCCACATGCACTGCCTCAGATTCGCTCCCTGGTCACGGCTCTTCCCCTGATATCCACCTGCCTCATCGCTCATCCCGGCCGTGGTAGCTTACCCCATGACTCCCGAACCCTGTCAACTAGATCCTCCGGCTTTTACCTCCGGCTTGCACTCCAGCAGATCTGGGTAAAGAATACGCGACATCGTGACTCCGCGCAACGTAAGTGCATTGCCCAGGTCCACCATGGCGACGTCCCGCAGCAAGCGCCGGATAAGCTGCGCGCCGGGTATACCACCGCCGCCGCCGTTGTTGCCATCACCACCGCCGCCGTTATTGCCATCACCACCTGCCTCTAGTGCAACGACTGCAGCCGCATGCCGTACTGGCTGATCATGAACCAAGGTAAGTTCCGGTGATGTATTCCTCGGCAACAATCCATTGGCGAGGCGCTGCTGGATCACAGGCGAGAAAAGATATTGGCATGATGGCCCAAATGGACCCGCGCCACCGCCACCTGCGCCCTCCATAGCACGCAGCTGCTCGGAGGTAAAGCGAACAGTGATCCTCTCCGCACATAGCTTATGGAGCCCAGGCGGCAATGGTAGCAACACGCGCCGCTGCTGCTGCAGTTGCTCCTGTAACAGCTGCTGTTGTTGCTGATGTCCTGGCCCTTGTCCTGGTCCTTGCTGTTCTCTTCCTTGCTGTTCTCCTTCATGCTGTGCCTCCTCGGCATGTATCCCATGTTGTGGCAGGCGGATAGAAAACAGCTCATCGACTTTGAGCACCGTAAGCGCTGAGGAGGATCTGTCCAGGCCATTAGAAGACACAATCCCCGCAAATCCAAGCTCCCTCAGGCTGGTGAGGCTGGTAAACAGGCTCACCGATTCAAAACATTCGGTTCGGCGACCTCTGGAATGTAATATATGCAAGGACGTTAACTGCGTCAGGGCGGTTAACTGCGTATAAGATGACGCGTCAATGCAGTCGTGTAGATGCAGTTCCTGCAGCTCGTCGCAGCCGTGGAGAGCCCCGAACAACCTGGGCAAGTGCGGTGACAACTCCCTACCACAATCACCACAAAGCTTCAGGACAGTGATGTTGTTCTCTCCCACAATAGCCCTTCCTCTCGAGTTGAAAAGGATTTGCACAGCAAGCACAAGGTTATCCCACACGTCTAAATCCGCAGCTGCATCAGCTGGAGCATCCGCAGCTGGATTTTCTTGGTCATCCGCCGCCTCTCCGCGTTTTTCTGGTGTAGCTGCAGCAGCTTGCCAAGATGGATCACATGCAATCGCAGCTACTTGGTCTATCCATGACCAAAAATCCTTGAATTCCTCAGAGTCCGTCTCCCAGCTGCTGGCGGCGTCTTCTTCCATGCCATATCCTCCCTCGCCATACGAGACGTTGGGCGCTACGTGGCGGTGCACCTCCACGATTGTCAACTGGCGCAAGTTTGGGAAGGCTCTGGGCAGCCGCGGTGCAGTTTCCACGCAGAGCATTTGCGCCGGCAGCAACAGACGGCCGCCGGCAGCAACGCCACACCGCGTCCAAAAACCTCCAACTGAAAGATTACAATAATGCAGGCACGACAGGGTGTTAAGTGATGAATATTATTAGGGACTTCGAAAAACACAGAAAGGGGACAGAGGCGATGTAAGACACGAAACCATGGGCGGAACAAATACCTGCAAATACAGGTCAGAGGGCGGAAGACAGTCTTCGGAATTGCAACTCGCCACGGGCAAGAAGAATGTCCATGGCATAAGATCAAGTTTCAGATATGGTATTAACAAGCGGAATGTTTTATGGATGACTCACAAGGCAGATCGCAGGGTTTCAGCGTACTCTTCAGTAAGGCTGGCACCTTCCCAACGCACTTCGTATGGCCGTAAGCCTTCCAACACACGCTTGCTTGCAACTTTGGCCTTTTGCTCGGCGTAGTTGTGTTAGCCGGTGTTGATGCGCAGAGGCCGCAGTGCTCCTACAGTCACATAACGAGCGCCCAGAGATCCGAAGGAATCCTTATTTGTTACATTAGTAGGACCGTAAGAAGTCCTCTAGAACAGAGAGAAACAAGCAAAAGGCACGCGCCGCCAGCCAGGCGGGCGTGCTCGTACGAACACTGAACGACTCAACAGGGAAGCCAGGTACGCCGACTAGACTCCCGATACAAGCCGTAAGCAAGCACGCCAATCAACACTAGATAGGGCGTACTATAATTAGCGTAGATTAATATAATTAATCTATGCTCTGACTCCATAACTGGAAGTCAGACGTAAGGCTGGGTAGTTGATACCAACCACCGGCACCGAACACCTGCGCAAGTATGGACCGAAGTACTAAGCACCTATAATGCTAACACGCCCCCTTGGGCCATACTCTGCGCACATACAACGCAAAGAAAACGAAGATACAGAAGTTAAGACAAGAACAGATCCAGCGGTCAGGTGTCCGTCACCGGCACCACTCCCAACGGCTTGGTGAGCGCATCAGCCACCATCCGCTCTGTAGAGCAATAACCCAACACCACCTCACCCCGTGATACCCTCTCCCGCACCACGTGATGATGCACGTCGATGTGCTTTGACCGCACGGACGTGATAGAATTGGTACCCAGGCTCAGCACCCCCTGGGAATCTAGGCTAATGGCCACCGGGCCCTTGGAGACTCCCAAATCCCACGCTAACTTGCGAAACCAAAGGGCCTCGCGAACCGCCAGCACCGTAGCCTGGTATTCCGCCTCCACAGATGAGACCGCCACAGTGCGCTGCAGTCGGCTACTCCAGCTAACTACCGCACCACCCAAAAGGAAAGCAAAACCAGACGTTGAACGCCTAGTAGCCGGATCCCCGGCCCAGTCGGAGTCGCTGAACCCTGCAAAGGCCAGATCCCCCGAACCACCAAACTTCAAGCCCAAATTCCGAGTACCTGCCAGGTACCGGACAACACCCAGCGCCAGCCGCCAATGCTCCTTAGTAGGACGCGCCATAAACCTAGCAAGCGTCCCTATGGCCTGAGCTATGTCCGGCCTCGTGCTCGTGGCCAAGTAGTTTAGCTCGCCCACCAGAGCCCAGTACGGCGTGGCATCCGCCAGGATTTCATCCTTCTCACCAGCGGGCATCACACGGCTACCGACAGGAAGCGGAGTAGCCCGCGGCTTCACCTGCTCCATCTTGTGCCGCTTCAGGATCTCCCCAATGTACCTCCGCTGTGACAGCATGATAGCGCCATTTTCGTCCCAGGCGATCTCCATGCCCAGGTAGACGCTAGCCACACCAAGATCCCGCACCTTGAAGAATTTCCCAAGCTCCGCTTTGGCCCACTTCACCAGCTCCAGGTTCTCCGACGCCACTGCAACGTCATCCACGTGCACCAACACCCACACGGTACCCCGTGTGCTAGTCCTGACAAACATAGCCGGGTCCGCTGTAGAGGGCTTGAAACCAAGAATCTCCAGCTTCGCCACCAGTTTATCATACGCTGCTGGCAGCGTGGTGCCTGCTTGAGCCCGTACAAGGACCTCAGCAGCTTGCAGGCGTTTGTCTCGTCCTCAGCGCCGAACCCTGGGGGTTGGCGCATCCACAGCTCCTCCTCCAGCTCCCCATTTAGGAAGGCAGTAGAGACGTCAAGCTGATGGACATGCATGCCCCTAGCTGCCGCCGTCGCTAGCAACGCCCGCAGCGAGGCAAACCTGGTGGTTGGTGCGAACAACTCACCATAGTCAATACCCTCTCGCTGCTCAAACCCTTTCGCCACCAAACGAGCCTTGAACCGCGCGATGCCTCTGGCCTCATTCTTCTTCAGGGTATACACCCACCGGCACGGCAGGATCTTCGCACCAGGAGGGGGTTTAGCCAGCTCCCAAGTGTGGCTGTCGAACTGCGCGGCCATTTCCTCCTCCATCGCCTGCCACTATTGAGCCGCCTGAGGCCCACTCACAGCCTCGTCAAAGGATTGGGGGATCGCCGGTTCCACCACCGCCGCCACCGCCGCCGCATTGACACGGCCCTCATCCTGACGGTACCTCAGCAGGGGTCTGCGTTCTCACTGAGGGTATCGGCGTTCAGTGGTCTGCACCACCACCTCCTCCCTGTCGCTCACGGCATCCTCTTCGTCGCCAGGATTTTCGCCATCATCAGACGACCCGCCGTCAGCACCAGACGGCCCACCACCACCACCTGACGGCCCTCCGCCACCACCTGATGGCCTGCCGCCAGCACCTGGCGGCCCGCCGCCACCACCTGACGGCCCGCCGTCGCCATCCGGAGCCTTGGCATCCTCGTCCGAATCATCACTCTCATCCTTGACGTCCATCACCAGCTTCGGGTGCGAGAAATCATCCTCATCAAAGTGGACGTCAGAGCAAACCTTCACGACGTCGTCGACCAGCACGCGGTACTGACCACCTTGACCAAAGCCCACCAGGACACCTCGTTGGCTCTTAGGGTCCAGCTTGTCACGCTTCTCCGCTGGCACGTACACGTACGCCGCGCATCCAAAAACTCGGAGATGCCGCACATCCGGCTTGTAGCCATAAAACGCCTCACAAGGCGTCACCTTCTGGCCACGAACCGGCGACACGTTGCGCAGAGTGTTAGCCGTAGAGACGGCTTCCCCCCACAGCTGCTTAGGCAACTTGGATTCCACCAGCATCGCTCGTGCTTTCTCCAGCAACGTACGATTTAGCCGCTCTGCCGCACCGTTCTGCTCTGGGTTATAACCAGCCGTGGTCCCGTGCACTATCCCCTTGCTGCTGAAGAAGGCCATCAGCTCAGCGTTGATGAACTCTGTGCCACGGTCTGAGCGCACTTCCTTCACCAGGTGACCCGATGCACGTTCCAGTGTGTTGATCATCAGGATGACATTCTCGCGGACCGCTGCCTTGCTAGGCGTAAACGCCACCGTGGACAAGCCCGTACAGTCATCAAGCAACACGGTGACGTACCGCATTCCACCCAGGGATACCTCCTGCATTGGCCCACAAACGTCAAGGTGAATGAGGCCCAGCGGCACCGCCGCTTTGTGGCCCGTCGCAGGGTAGGGACCCTGCCGCTGTTTGGCCATGACACACGGCGCACAGACACCTGCCTTGGCCTCCTGGATACCGGCCCTGCCGATGTCCAGCCCGACAACCATGCCATCTCGAACCATGGCGTCCAGGTTATCGTAACCCAGGTGCCCCAACCGCCGATGCCACAGCTTGGCTCCGCTCACATCACTAGCGGCTGCAGCCCCACAACTTCCGTGCTGAGACAAGCCAGCCTCGCACCCTGTGCTTCACCGCACAACCTGGACACCTTCCAGCGCATACAGACCGTTGCGCATTTGGCCCTCAAGAACAAGCCGTCCATGCTTCCGGACCTGAGCACGCGCCCCCTCCAACACAACTCCGCCTCCCTTTGCGTCGAGGACAGAGATGGACAGCAGCTTCACCACAGCCCCAGGTGCAACGTACACCTGATTGAAGGCGACTTCCTCACCCTCAACGATATTGCTGGTGACTATAAGCTTGCCTACCGCCTCCACCCTCACTTCTTGGCCGTTGGCAAAGTTGATGTGGAACCTCTCGGCCTCAGACAACAGACGTACATCCACCAGGTCCGATGCATCAGGCGCCATATGATGGGTCGCCCCTGAGTCCAGGAACCAAACCAGCGGCTTCTCCCCGCTGCCAAACGCCACATCTGACGTTTGAGGAGGGGACCCGGACGACTGACTTGTGGAGGGCTTACCACCACCGCTACCACCACCGTCGCCCCTTGAAGACCCCTCACCACCTCCCTTAGCCTTCATGGCCAAGAACTTCTTACACTCCTTCTTCAAATGCCCCGCCTCTCCGCAGTAAAAGCATTTGAAGGCTGCCTTGTCCGTCACACCTGAACCCCCGCCACTGGACCGGCGGTTGCTGCTGCTATTGGGACGGGACCTTACACCCGTCGACAGGAAATCAGAGGACCTGTTCTCTTCCTTCAGTTTGTTCTCTTCCTGCTGGAGGGACCAGACCATACTGTAGAAGTTAGGCAGGGGATTTTGATTCAGCAAAATACGCTGAACCAAGCTGAACTTGGGCAGAACACCGTCCAAGACCTTCCACGTAAATTCCTCATCATCAATCTTATGATCTACGCCCAAAAGGTCATCCCGCAGAGCAATGGCCCGCCCCACGTAATCCTGGACCCCCTCAGCATCCCCTTGCTTTATCTTCATGTAGCTCCCCAGCAACGCATACTTCCGTTGCTGTGTTGTCCCGGCAAAACGCTTTTCTAGAGCGTCCCATGCTGCCTTGGCGCTCTTAGCCATCGTGACCGTCTTCAGCAGGAAGTCCTGGACATTCTCCGACATGATACTCTGAGCTCTCATGGAGTTCTCCTTAGCCTTAGTATCATCTTCCGCGGGCTCCTCTTTCAGGGCGTCTTGGATTCCTTCGCGGATGCACAGTTGCGTGAACCGTATTTTCCAGATACTGTAGTTCTCAGTACCTAGCGGCTCCTTTAACTGTGTCTTGCCCATTGTGCGAAGTAAGTGGAGAAATGACAAGAACTAGAACACTACTACCGCATTAAGCGGGGCTCATAACCTGTTAGCTGGTGTTGATGCGCAGAGGCCGCAGTGCTCCTACAGTCACATAACGAGCGCCCAGAGATCCGAAGGAATCCTTATTTGTTACATTGGTAGGACCGTAAGAAGTCCTCTAGAACAGAGAGAAACAAGCAAAAGGCACGCGCCGCCAGCCAGGCGGGCGTGCTCGTACGAACACTGAACGACTCAGGGAAGGGGAAGCCAGGTACGCCGACTAGACTCCCGATACAAGCCGTAAAGCACGCCAATCAACACTAGATAGGGCGTGCTATAATTAGCGTAGATTAATATAATTAATCTACGCTCTGATTCCATAACTGGAAGTCAGACGTAAGGCTGGGTAGTTGATACCAACCACCGGCACCGAACACCTGCGCAAGTATGGACCGAAGTACTAAGCACCTATAATGCTAACAAGTTGGATCCCATGTGGTTATGAGTAATGATAAAGAGGCCGTTATGGCGTAGGATGGCCATGCGCAAATCGGAACATACAAGTTTAAGACGTCTCAAGATATCATCTCTAATCTCCAAAATATTTTCTCAATATTACTTCTAACACATTTAAAGTCCAAAGGCGCGAATAGCTAGCGAATCAGCGTTTCGGAGTGCCGATGACATACTTTCATTTGACATGTTTGACGACGCCTCCCCAAGGTTTTAATAGCTGCTGAGAAAGTTTGAATTAGTTTAAAGCTTATATATTTGTATTTCGGTGCCTGCGATGGACTCACGGGGATATGATGACGCGACAAGGCATGCAAGTTCCGTAACGGTACGTAGCTTCAGCTTTACACTTGACTTGATGTTCCACTGAAACGGAATGATCGAAATCATTGTATTCTCAACCATTCTATGTAGCTACAGAATCGAACATTAATTGAATGAAGGACAAACAACCTGTTTGTTACGCTAACTCAATCAGATTTTATAGTTATAAGGCCAGCTCATCCCTGGATATCTTATTGCGCTCAGCGCCAATGAACATTGCCCTAAATTTAATTAAGATAATAATAAAATGCAAATATAGCGATATGCCTAAAAATGTTTTAATAATAAATGCAAAACGTTGCTTTGATCTAGTGTATGTAAAATTGACCCAAGAAACAGGCCAAAACGTTGCTTGAACCGGCAGGCTCCAACCATTTACTGGACCCGACAGGCTTTACGATGCAATTCCTTACAGCGCAAACCGAATCGATGCGTGTCTAATGTCAGAAGCTGGAAACGCAGCACAACGCAGGTCCATCCACAGACTTTCCATGTAATGATGATGATGATGATGATGATAATGATTACAAACTCGTTACAGCTCGTAAGGCCCATACAAGCCAGGAGGCTCAAAGGACCACAAGACATGCAGAAGCAAGAAAAAGGAAATCGAACCGCTAATGTGAAAAAAACGGCCAAACAGAAAACAACAAGAAAGGGATGTCATCAGTTGCGGTCCGCTTGCAGATCCGTACGAAAAGGTCTTGCCGCCATTACCATCCATTATCGCAGAAGCAAAACAGCAAAACGAATAAGTGTCTATTACTGATGCTCTAACAGCGGATGCCGCTCAGAGCTCCGGCGAAGCCTAAGGCTTAAGCTAAAGTACGGCGTTACCGTACTTATCGTCCAAGAACTAGCCTTCTCTCTCAGAAAAGAAGTCTGCACAACACAGCCTGCAAGCTGGTCGCCATTTCCAACGTTGACAACCCGGTGTTGTTAAACCCAACAAACAGCTAATAGTTCAAGTATAATACTCAGATTAAAACCCTACCGAACAGTAGGGTTTTGCAGATAGTTGTAGATCCGCCCGGTATCGGCAGGTAGGTGCGAGTACACGGGAAATGCATTTGTTTGTCTATATTGAGTTTCCCTGAGCTCTTGGTGGCATCTGCCATTGTTGAGCGTCCACAAGATAGATAGGTAAATAGATAGATAGATAGATAGATAGATAGATAGATAGATAGATAGATAGATAGATAGATAGATAGACAGATAGACAGATAGAGAAATTGATTGATTGGTTGACTCGTAGTTGCATTTCTGTATTTTTCCACTAACACTATGGACGGCAGTTATGGCAATTGCGGTTACTAACCACCCACCACCCGCCCAATACCTAATTGCACCATCCGGGCGATAAGATGGATGTCTCTACCGGCCACTAGGAGCAACTTAATAATGTCGAGCATTAACATATGTTGCAGGTCATGGGTTAGCAGCTTTAGTCAAGTTTTGTGGAGACGTGGTTGTTATTAAGCGTAGCGTACCGAGGACAAGAACGGATTCATTCCAGATTTCATGCCGGATTCAGTCCCAAAGAATGGATTGTTTCCAGAGGGGCACCACGCAATTTCTGCCGCCACACTTAGCTGGAAGTACGTCCTCGGGACAGGCCAGAGACGCACAAACACACAGAATCCAAGATACGTACAAATCCTGCCCTCTGCCGTGTTGTACCTGAGATGCCGTCTGCTTGCATGTTTGTCTGTCTGTCTGTCTGCCTGTCTGCCTGTCTTTTCACCAGGTAAGAACGTTTCCAACTTCAACTGCAAACATCCATACTTAGTGCAACGTACTGACCATTCTTCATCAAGCCATGTATTCTCATCCACCTCCGCCATTTCCACTTGCCGTCAACCCGCGCGCTCTGACATACCGTACCATAGCCATTTCCGTGCTGCAGTCTAAAGCTTTGTGTTGCTGAGATAGAGGACACGCACATAGAGCACTTTGCCGCCGTACACAGCGCCTCCCCACCCCTAACAACCAGCCATATCCCGTGTGGACATGGACTTTCCCCTCCTCATCCCCGCCCCCAATACGAAACAGCACCACACGACGACACAAGCAGCTGTTGCTCGAGTAAGACCTCTATAGGATACTTCAACAAATGTGTACATTGTGCATGTGCACACACCCCTACTGCCATCCTGCGCCCATTCCTGCCATCCCGTGCTCTGGATAAGACGCACTGGGACGTGCTAATGCACTGGTATGAGAATACGCATCAGCGTTTGGGTTGCCCGCTCGTGATTCCTAACTGTTGCGGTGCTGGGTCCTGCAAGTCCTTCAACACCAAGGCAGCGGCCATCTCAGCCAGCTGGAAGGGGGACGCAAATTTGCAAGCAAAGGGGAGGGGTAGGTCGAGCAGCGTCAAGCGGGGCGTGGGAAGCAGGAGGACGGAAAAAGGGGTACACGGGCCGCGTGGGCAGTGGGGTGGCGGCAGCAGCAGGGGTTATGACAGTAGGTGCAAGAGGAGGACAACTGGAAAGACCTCTAAAACCGCTAAATAAACCGACTCAGTTGGGAAAGCAAGATTGGTTCGGTTACACGCGCGAGAGATTCGGTTTCGCGCGGTTCTGTGTAAGCTCCTACCTGCGCCGCGGAGGGCCGGGCGGAAGGCTCCGGCGCCATGGCGGACTGAACCAGCTGATGAAGCTCGGGAGGGTAGGTGGGCGAAGGGGGCCGAGGCCACCCGATGGCGCAGCTGGGGGGGATGGATATTTGGGGCGGAGATGGTGGCGGCGAATTACTTATCCAAATGGAAAGGACGACATTATACTCGCAAACGCGCCAGGAAAGAAGGGAGGAACGGAGGAATGCAGGAAGACGAATAGACGAGACCTTGTACTGCTGTAGGCGCACATAATACTGAGGAAAATCTGGGCATGTGGGTATCGAAATCCAATGCCGCTCGGAACAGCGAGATATGGAAGTGCTTTCAACAAGCAGAAAGTTGAAATGATCGGTTACCGATTAATTACCCTTTTGCTCCTCCTCACACACTAGTCATGTCGTACGGATACACACACACACGTACACACACATATAGTCCTCCCTTTCCCCTCAGCCCAACTCAACCCTACCCACTTGAGCACCGCCAGCGCCAGGCTGCCTCCCGCCGCGTTCATGGCTCTGGCGAACGGCGGCTCGCCGTACATCACGTGGAACAGTGACGCCCCCAGCGCCCACACGTCGGCCGCGGCGAAGTCCAAGGAGCCCGGGGAGGGCACGTCGAAGAGCTCGGGTGCGCGGTACGGCGCGGAGCAGTGGGCCTACGTACACGTGTAGGGTTATCATGGTCAAACCTATGCTGAGCGCGGGGATTCGGGAGTCGGTGTCCTGCGGCAGCGTTAGGGGACTGAACCCGCCGGAGGAACCATTAAAATCTGACCTCTCACCGGAGCTGACCCCACCCAACCCCTGACCTCACCCCACCCCACCTCCGCGTCCTCTTGGATCTGCAGTGCCTGACCCCGTGTAGCTACCTGCAGCCTCCGGGCCCGGGCACTGCCAAAGTCCATCAGCACACAGCGGTATCTGGCCCCCGGAGATCCCCAGACGTTTCGGGAGAGGATAGGGCCGAGAGGCAATGGGCAGCAAGTGCCTTGTTTGTTCGTTTGGGGGGCTGGGCAAAAACAGTACGATAACATGCACAGACAAATGGATGGATCTTCGTAAGTTCAAAAGCTGTTTTCATTTCATACTGTAAAGCAACCGACCAAAAGCACTTCATCCTGACCCTTTATCATCCATCATCCCTTCCGCCGCATTAATGCTCTCAATCAAAAACGTTTCCCCCCCCTTTCGTCCAGTTGCCCTAACCCGACTCCGCGACAGCATTTTGATAATAAGATATGCGCAGCGCCCTCCTGGAGGGGATCCTGCGACCCATGGGTCCAAAAATTGTTCTTCTATCCTCAACTCACCGATGTCCAATGTCGCTGTCACCCCGGGGCCATGTCAGCGCCACCCCCGCCTCCAAATCCCCAACGTCCATCCGCCCTCCACCACCACCACCGCGAGCTCCGGCATTATCAAGCCCCCCCCGCTGTTGCTGCGTTTGCTGTCGCTGCCGTGAAGCTGGGTGGTCTGGGTTGATGGCGATGAGGACGTTGAGAGGCTTAATATCCCTGAGAGGCCCGAGACGCAGGTTACGAACCATGCACGTCATATGCGTGGGCGTTTGGCTTGAGGCTAAAAGTGCGCGTGCATGAGAGGTTTGTATGTGGACGGCGGCCGACGAAGCCGCGAGAGGGAGGGACGGAGGGAGGGACGGAAGGGGGCAGAAAGGGAGGAAAAAAGCGGGCGAGAAAGCGAGAGGGACATAAAATCTTGAGTGAGGGAGGATTAGCAGCCTGCGAAGCGCAGAGGTGGGGCGCAGCTTGGAGGTGGCCAGGGGGTATCCTTCTGTCAGCGGTTCGTGTCCTGGATCGTACATGTCAGTCGTAGCTCCTCGCGCCGCTGTCTTGCTAGAGCGCCTGGTCCAAGGGGCCTTTTTTGTGTAATGGTCAACATCCTCTACCTCTATACGTAAATATTTATATTTATATTTATATTTATATTTATATAAAATATATAAATATGTATAAATCCCCCAGCCCATTGATGTCAAACCCACCGGTGTGCATAGCCATGCGCGTTGATGTGCGCCACTGCGTTTGCCAACTGCATTGAGCCAAAAGAGACCGCGGGGTGGGGTGGGGGTTCAGGCCGTCAGGGAAGAGAGGCCGAAACATGCGCCATGCGGCATCCCACTACGAGGCTCCGCAACTCACCTGACAAAACACCGACAGCACATCCGCGGTGGGCAGCAATTGCCCCGCCCCCCCTAGTCGATCCAGCTCCGAAGCCAAAGTGCCGTCGCGAAACACAGGGAAAAGAAAACACGCCACGCGGTCTCCCCGTCCCAAACTTGCGCCGGGTACAGCCGACTGAGGTACGATGGATCCTACGTCGCCGTCACGGCCGACGGGTTGCGACGGCGCCGCTCCGGCGGTGGCGGCGGCGGCAGGCCCAAGGGTAAACGCCGGTTGTGGAAGGGGCGCGGGTGGGATAACCAGTGCTGGTACTGGTGCAGATGCCGCCCCCGAGGCACCTCCCTCCGAGCAACTGTAGTCCAAGAGCGGCAAGATATTGGGATGATGCTGTACGGCGGAGTGGACAAACATTTCCTGCTGTACAGCATCGAAATGCTCCTCGGAATGGACGAGTACCTGAAGGGGCAGATAGCTCCAGGGAGCGGAGGGGGAGGGGGAATACACCATTACGCACAAGCCGAGGCGGTTCGCCTGTCGTGTACCCCATCAAGTCCATGTAAAGGCTACCTCCTGGGCATCTTTCCCCTGTCCCTTCAGCAAACTACTTTGGGCTGGTTTGGGAAGCATCACAGTCAAACCGTTTGGGGGCCATGCGGAGGCAGTGTTAGGCCCTGCTACCTTCCTTGCTTCCCAACTTCTCCTTGGAAGGCAACAATTGACCAACTTCCGTGTTCTTCTTAAAGGCAATCTCAAACCGACTGATGATACCCTCCCAGTTTCCCATGTGGCCCAGCCCCTTCTCGCCCGCACCCGTTTTAGCGCCCGTAGCTCCGGATCCGGGTGAGGGTGCTCTGCAGTAGCGAGTTGCGAAACCAAATACACAACTGCGTAGCCGCCCTCGCCCAACTGAGCCACCCGGCAGAGGGAAAGACGGTACAAGGACCATAGGAGACGAAAGGATGGCCTTAACGTTTTTGGGGTTCCGAAAAAAATAGCAGGACCCCATCACAGGGGCTCTTGTAGATAGGGAGGCATGGGGCGACGAATAGCCATGCAAGGTAGCCATGGGTTCGTGAAAATCCGTAGGAGAAGTTTGTCCGGGATTGTAGCAGTAGAATATGGATGAATAAGCGATAGACGAAACGGGGCATGGAGCCCGCTAGGGCAGGTGGTTGGCGGTAGGCACTGTACGACGAAACGCTTCTGATTATTAGGGTGTCCCAAGCCTCAGCGAATGATCCTTGCCTTTTGCACGACACGAAAGCTCCGGGTACCCATGGATATGACTTCGCCGCCACCAAGCGAGGGCAGGAGCGCAGCAGCCCACGTTGGAAAACCGCACAAAGGGAGGTAGGATGTGCCATACGCCCAGCAGTCCGACAATATTTGAATGTAATTCATGTCATTAAGACTTCTAAAGAATATTTGTTACGAGTGATTTATGTCCGCATGAGCTTGATAAGAGACGCCACGTAACGACGCGTCTAATTTATTAGGTGCGCGGTATATAATAGATTTCATTTCTTATCAATAAGTACATGATGTTTATTTATTATGACCATGGAATACAATGTACAATAAGTCAAACCCGGCTCTTCAGTCGCTCCGCTTGCAACGTCTTCTTGCTCGTTTATCCTAGATTAGTCCAGAGACAAACGCACAAAATATCAGAATGCATTATCCATGTTAATATTATGGTAGTATACCTACTGCATTGCGAGATGCAATGTCGTTCGTTCGCTCAAAAGTCATTGATCTACGGTTTCTCAATACCATTGATGATCAAATACAATCGCGTGGCCACTTACATCCTTGTAAAATGATCTGCAAAATAAATTTTGCGCTAACCTGAGCAAACGCCCGCTAGGGCTCTCTCGTCGCGAGCTTGCAGCTATCAAAACTGACAAGCTCAGCGCGGAAATCATGCACGTTACGATCCAAAGCGCTTCCTCACAGCTTTCATTTCATGATGCTAAACGCGGATGGGTCCTCCTACCGCCCCAACAGCTCTGTCTCAACCCCGCGCTGAATGTGGTCGCCCATGCGGACCGCCGGGGCACAAAGAACACCTCCAGCAACCCCTCCAATAAACAGCATCAACAACGCGGCAGCAGGAAGGTGTCTCCCAAGGGCCCAGCTGATGGCCATGTCGAAGCGCGGAATGACAGGAGGGCTGATAATAGTCGTGAAGCCCAACGGGGGCGAGAGCTGCAACGCGCTGCGCTCCGCGCTTCCGCCAGGGCAGAGGGCGTGAATGCAGGCCGTCTTGAACTCCATGGGCGCCTCTTGGCATCGCAGGTATGACAGCGTTCCCTCTTTCCCCGCGGTATCATGCATGTGCGTTCACCCATGGCAGCACGGTGGTGGTGACCGTGCTTCCGACTTCTCCACCGCCTACAAAGAAGGCTTCGTTCAAATATGGGCCAGACAGCGCCGCCTCCCGTCCGCCGGCCCGATCTCTGGTTTTCATAGCCGCTCCTCCGCAAGCTCCACCTTCCGCTTCATTAGGTACTGACCCAGTGTCAGCAGCCATTTATACCGTCTGCACCCGCCTGCTGCTCCTCTGTGCCGCCCTTTTGTCGCAACACATCAGGTGGTCGACGCCGCGAGTAACGATGATGACGACGACGGTGACTGGGACGCTGTAGCAGCCGTCCCCCCTGGCGGCGGCAGCGGCGGTCGTCGTGCCATCGGGAACGCCACGCGGCTGCCGTTCCCCCTTCCTCCTTGCCCTGATAGCGCACAGTCTGGCGGCAGCAGAAACAGCAGCAGCGGCGGTGCTGCAGCCACGTCGGCAGCACGCCGGAGCAATCGGCGTGAGGAGACTGAAGGAGAAGAGCTATGGCCGAGTCGGGAGGCTGTAGCAGGTTCCTCCCAGCTTGGACCGTCAGTCGCTGACGCCGCCGGAGGCACCGAAGGCACGCGGCCGCGTCTCCGAGATCACCGCCGTGGTGGCGGTAGCGGCAGCGGTGAAACTGTTGCTGCCGCTGCCGCTGGCCCGCCGGGGCTCGTTCAGGCACTGCGCGCGGCGCAGGATGCCGATCGTCAGCAGCGGATGATGAGCGGAGGTAGCGGACTCGGTGTAGTCACGGCGGCGGCAGGGGCAGGGACTGGGCTGGGGCGGGATGAAGGGCTGGCGGCTGGAGGCAACGAGGACCTGGTGCCGTACGTCGACATAGTGCTCAAGGTACGCTGGCCATCGGCACAACTCTTGAAAAGATCTTGTTTCTTAGCTGTGCTGATTGCGCTCCCGTCATTTATTGATGACATCGCTCATCCACTCCAGCCTAAGCCCTTGAGGCTAAACTCCCATAAACGTCTCTTCCACTTGCTTCCCACGCACAGGCGTTGGCGCTACCACCCAGGCCGCGATCTGCCATCCGTGGTGGCCAAATCCGGCAACTGCAGGAACAACAGGGGCAGCAGACGTACACGAGCCCTTACGGCCGCACCGATTTCGGTGCCGATGAGAGTGTTGAAAATGCTGAGGGCGAGGATGAAGACGGTGGTGATGTCCGCCGCGGTGCACGAGGAGGCTCCACTCGTGGTCGCGGAGCCAAGCGAGGGGCGCTACGGGATCTGCTGGAGAGCTATCAGCGGGTTTGGTGCAAAGCTCTGGATCTGGAGCTACAAGTGGGTGGGACGAGGGCCCCGGGCCGGGTGACAAGACGCTTGGGGTATTGAGCAGGTCCGGGGTCCGGGGTCGGGTGTGGAGGATTGCGAACAGCGGACCACGACACACACACACACATGGCGTATACACATGCTCGGTTGGCATCTCAAGGGGCCAGTGAAGGTAGTTAGGAAAGGAGCGACGCAGGCGTGGGCGAACCCTTAAGGGTTGCTGAAGTTGTGCTACTCCTATGACCTGTAGTACCACAGCAAACCACGCATGGCGAAACGCACCTTAAGCTCCACATACGTGCGATGTACTATGCTTACGTTATTTTTTACTTGGGGTTATCTTTCCGTGCAAAGCTCTTCATATTCTCCTTTCCTAGGATGCCATGCGATTCAGTTCCTGGCAACCGCGCCATGAAAATGTTGTGGATTGAAGTGAAAGGGTAGCCTTGCGCGCGTGATTGATTTGTCGCATGTCTCGCCTAACTGGCCTGACCATGTCGATGCCGCCAATCCGTCAGGTCCGTACTACCCAAAGGTCCACCTCTGAAAAGAGGGGCGACCCGGGGAAGACGGGCGCCAAACGTTACCAGCGTGTCGGAGCGTGCCGAAGTCTCTGTTGTTGCTGCATGCCTCATGGAGCGCGAAATATTTTGCCAGATGCCCCTCATTCCCCTGTGCTGGCATGCGTGTGAAGGTTAGGGGCACGGCCTTGGACTCGACATGGGAGGTGCCCTGATAGGGGAGAAGGAGACGCATACGGATTTGAGAAACTGGCTCAGGACGAGGCCTTGACATGCCCTCTGAGAAAGGGTCACATAGGCACCCCTTATCACGGTGTGAGTGGCCGCCCCAGCCTCGTCCTTACGAATCTCCGATGACATTTACAATTCGCAGGAGGAGTGGACGGAGAGTGAGGAGCGGCTCAAGAGCTGGAAAAGGTATGCGGAGTGGCTCCCATTAGCCTAGGGTTCCACAGGATGGTAAGGGTGTGTGAGGGAGGGAGGATCCGGTAACTGGAGCGCAGACCCGGTGCAAAGGAATTGAAGGTGGCCATGCGGGTTTATGCTAAGGGAAAAGGAGGGGGAGAAGCGGATGGGACTGTGGGTGTTTTATTATGCTCCGTACTGCGCTACGGTCCGTCAGCAGCCGGCCCAGCCTGGCCCTCTGGCAAGCTTCTGCTACCCATTGCTTCATTACTGCTTGGTCTTCGTGGCCCCGTGCACTGCGCAGCCAAGCTTGGGGCTTCGTTGCCGAACACCTACACTTTTAACGGAATGCCAAATTCCCCCTTTCTCTCCCTCTTCATCACCATCCCATCCGCGTCTGCCTCCCATTTTTGCAGACCCAGGTTGGAGGCGGAGGGCTACGCTCTGTTTGATCTGACGGCAGCTCCCGACCACAACCTCTTCCGAGATGCCATCCTGCGTTTTTTTCAACCTGGTCGCCCACTGCCGTACCACTGCCTGGGCGCCGGGGACATCGTCCTGGTGTCCCCGAACAACAGGCATGTGGAAATGGTTTTGTGTTTGCTGTTGTTCCCGGGGGATACATGGGAAGAATATGCACATCAGCGCACACGATACGAATAGTCCCCAAAACATTGGGGAAGTGTTTAAGTAGAACCTTGGACTTTGGAGCTTGGCAGATGTGCATGTGCTTAATAGAAACGCTTCATGCGCGCGAGACGCATACTCCACTTCAGCCCGCAGCCCGCAATTCTGTATGCTGTTCTGCACGTTTAGCAGGCTTTCTCTAGGGGATGCTTGCATGCACAAAGCAGGGATAGAGATTGTGTTGAAAGGCCTTATGACACATGCAACATGGACACATTACTATATCCTTTTGTTGGTGAAACCCCTCTTTGTTTATCACACAACGCACTCGCGGCCTCGCCCCCGTCGTGTTCAGCTCTCTCACCTTGGCACCCTCATCTCCTGCAGTCCTGTACCGCTTACAGCCCGGTCTCTGTCGCCCGGCCTCTCAACATGTGGCCTACCCCCTGCGAACCTCCACCTTCCCCCGATTTAACCAAATTCCATCCCCACGTTCAGGCCAGGGGAAGCTTCCATGGAGGGTGTCGTACTGGATTTCAGCAGTCGTTGGATCCGAGTAGCACTTCCCGTTGACCTAGCACATGGCGTGCAGGTAAGGAGTCGGGTACGCAAAGTGGTTACTCGTTTTTTCAGTTAGACAGTTGGTAGCCGTTGGCGCGTGAGGTTCATCGGTCTCTTAGAAACCTATCCCGTAATCCCGGATGTTGTACCGCTCCACAGGGCAGCGGCTGGCGGCTCGATTTGTACGCCAACACCGTAGCCCATGAGCGAGCACGTGGTGCCGTGAAGCGCTACTGCCAGTCGGCAGCGGAGTCCTGGAGTGGCAAAAGCAATGGCAGCGGAAACGATAACGATGATAGCGGCACTGGGAGCGGCGGATCGCTGGGCATTCTGCGCGCCCTGGCGGGCAGCACACCGGCGGGCACTTCCTTGGAGCAATTGGCAGCGGCGCCGCCCCCTTGGCTGCGGGGAAAGGCCGGGCGGGAGCGGCTGACGGCAGCGCGGCGGGTCGTGGCAGCAGCGACAGCGGCATCAGTAGCGGATGTGGAGCAGACGGAAGCGACACCAGCGCCAATGCCATCGCCTCTGGCGGCGACGGGCCTGTCGCTGCCAACAGGCGTCACCGTCACACGGGCACGTAGCGGCGGCGGCAACAATGGCGGCGGGCGGCGGCGGCCAGTGGGTCTCAATGCCAGCCAGGCTCGTGCGATTGAGACGGCGCTGGGGCGGAGCCTGACCTTATGGCAGGGGTAAGAAGACACCGTGAAGAGCTTGCCGCCACACAAAAACGCGGACTCGGTATTCCGGAATCGGTTCATTGTCATATGATCATTACACATACATTTTTCAATTTACCCTACCCTTATCTCATGGGGCCTTTCGTCTCACTTGCCTCTCCTCATCTACTGTTTCTACTTCTTATTACTATTATATTCTTCTTGTTTTCCTTTCCTATTTCATAGCTAATCGTTAACTTTGCCCTGTTCCTTAAATTTTCTTTCTCCAACTACAACCCATGGCATAAGATTTAAAATTTGGTTGGTAATTTGGAGCTCTGATCTTCATTTCTGCATTTTACGTTTTTTCGCCGTCGCCTTCCTTCTCCCCCCCCGAAGGCCCCCAGGCACGGGCAAGACCGCCACCTTGCTGCACTTCATCCGGGCCGCCCTGGCCGCATTGCCGTCCGGGTCAGGTCCGCTCCTGGCCACCGCCGCATCCAATGTGGCGGTGGACAACCTGGTTTCGGGTCTAAGGGCGCTGGACCCCTCCCTGGATGTCGTACGTGTGGGTCAGCCGGTCAAGGTGGCGCCGGAGCTAAGAGGTGTCAGTCTGGAGGTGCGTATTTCCCAATTAGGACTCTTGGACGCCCGTAAGCAAAGGCAGAAATACAAGCATCGGCGCGGAAGTGGAGTGTGGACAGCAGGAGGGAATGGCGGGCATCAACCTAACTATAACATGTACTTAGTCCAGCAAGGCCAACAGAGAGACGGTTGCCTTCCCCGTAGATACAGGAGTCCTACAGGAGTCCTTACCTGCAAGCTGGGGTTGGCATGCCGTTTTGACATTGTGTGCGCGGATGAAGGGCGCGTTGGTGTCTGCAACATCTCATAAAACGGGGGGAGGAAATCCAGGGAGTACCTTAATAAATTGAACTAGACTGAAGCACTGAACCGCTCTGTCCACCCATTGTACGCCGGATCCCCAATCCTACTCCACTATCCAATCCCTACAAGTTCCTATATCTTGCCTTTTTCGGAGCCCCCTTTCACCATACCTTTCACCATACTCGACGTCCAGGGGTGGGGTCTGGTTTCTTCGTCCGTGCTTTACTTCACGCACTCTCCCCAGCCAACCCTTACCCTATACCCTGTGGCTTATCGACTTTCGCGACGTTTCGATGCTTGGTTTCTTGGAGTCTCCTCTTTAGGTCGGTTCTACAAGTTAGTATTGTCGAGTCTCTGGTTCTACACCTTGTCGTGTTGCTGCACACTCGCGTGCCCCCTCCCTCTCTGTCACTGCCAGGCCCGTATTGCGGGCACAGCTGCTGGTCAGAGAGCCGCGCGTTTGAGGCGACAGGCGCAGGGCCTGAGGGGCTCCGAAGCCTGGACCTTCATCTCCCAGGTCTGTCTGTCTGTCCGTCTGCTTCTAGCCTGTGCGTCTGCTTCCTAGTTTATTTTTTGGTCTAGGTTTAGTATATCAGTGTTTTGAAAACCGAGCCTGGCCTCGCGAACCATGACGCGAATTGGCGGCATCATTGAGGATATTGCACGTCTTCTCGCTGCGAGCTTGTCTATGCGTGCGGGTGGCTGCTGGATGATGTAGGCCGCCCCACGCCCGTAGGTGGCGGGGAGGGGCGGGCTTGGGGAATGGTAGGGTAGGCCCACGGAGATGCCCCTTCGTGAGTACATGAGAATGGTGCCAGTAATGATAATTTACCCTTTTCCCTCTGTTCTGCCGACCCCCTTAGGGAAACCCTTAGTGGTTTCGGTTTGTTCTTTTCGTTGCCTTAACACCCGTATTCCCGCTCCCATTTCCTCCGTTTCAACTCCATGAGGTAAGGCCCTCGAGCTCGAAGAGGCAGCCGCCCGCGACATCCTATCCGGAGCACAGGTGGTGGCGGCCACTTGCATTGGGTGCGGTGAGGCGAGGATGCAGGTGTGCATTGGGGGCCCGACCTGAAAATGTGCAATACACGTGCAATTTACGTGAATAAAGAACGTTACAATGACAGACCCCGAGAGATAGTCGTCCCAGAATGGGTGTCATTAGAGTCAAGGTAAGGGGACAACGCACGCTAAGATCAGGAGGGGGGCAGGCAGGGAGATGGGCAGGGGTAGGCAGGGGCTAGCATGGATATGTATGGCTGCACAAACCGGTTGCATTTGGGGCCGTGAACACTATATTATTCTTGCTATCCCAAGCCCCTCGGGCCCACGATGCGCCGTTTCCCTGATCAGGCGCTCAGCTTCCCGGTGGTGGTGCTTGATGAGGCAACTCAGGCCACGGAGCCCCACTCTGTGGTGCCCCTCCTGGGTCAGGTGCGTGCCTTTGGAGGAGGTTGCCGGGGAGGAGCTTACATGCAAAGTGGTATCCGTGTGGTCATGCGACTGGGTCGGCTTATTTTTAGAACCCTCCAGTTTCCGCTCGCCCTCCTTCCCGCCTTCCATCTGCACAACTCCGTTCCCGCATCCGCCAGCGCAGGTGCGCCAAGTGGTCCTGGTGGGGGACCCCCAGCAGCTGCCCCCTACTGTCAAGAGTCAGGAGGCAGCGGAGCTGGGCCTCAACATACCGCTGTTCGAGCGGCTGCAGGTGAGGGGGGGACCTGGCGTTTTGCGGTCTCGGGACGTGGAAGGAGAACGGGAGAGATTCCCCGAGGGGCCATTCCGGGGGGTCGCGAACGGTAAGAGCCTGAGGACGCGGGCTTGGCGGCTACTGCTGATTAGTTGTGCGTGTCTGTGAGCGAGAGAAAGAGAAACGGGAGACTGGTGATGGTCTTAGGGGCATGAAGATGAAGGTGTAGAAGATGGATAGTATCGGCGACGTTAGGTGCAGCATCCCTAGCCTTTCCCCGCCTTCAAATACAAAAGCAATGTTCTTCCCCTGCCTACTCTTCTCACACGGGCTTTTCCTCTTTTTTTCTCCCCGTCCTTCCCCGTCCCGTAGTATGCGCGTCTGTGGTTCCTGTGCCCAGGCCCGCTGTTTCTCCGAATCTCCGCTGCCGCCCGAATGAGTGAAACAGCCCCACTTTCTTCATGCAGTTAATGGGCCTTATCCCGTTGCTTTTGGACACCCAATATCGGATGCACCCGGCCATCGCCGCCTTCCCCTCCGCGACCTTTTATGGAGGCAAGTTGCTTTCCGCACCCAACCCACGCGACAGGCGCCCGCCTCTGGCCTTTCCCTGGCCGAACCCCAAGGTACGCCGTCCAAGGGACTGACTGTGAACTGCGCGATGTACGCGTTTGCGCTGCCGCAGCCACCCCGCGTATGTGGTAAAGTCGTTATTTGTATGGTGGTGACACAGTTTTGGCCGCCTCCAAGCTGGGCGTTATCCTCCATACATGTGTCCGTACTGAAATGTTTTACTGACCCATGGACCATACCAGGGGATATACGCACAGCCCATGGTGCATCCTTGTCTATGCTAGGACAGGACATGCCGTGCATGACCGTACATGTGTTGTAGGAAATCTTCGGTTTCATTTTGTGCCGCACCGTGTACTTGCTCTGCGTGTCAGGTGCCGGTATGTTTTATTCCGGTGCGGGGTCACGAGTCACGAACCAACACGGTGAATGACGCCGCCACGCCTGGTGGCGCTGCGGGCTATTCGTACCAAAACAACGATGAAGCAGAGACGGTGGCGGCGGTGGTGGCGGCCCTGTTGACCCCTGGGTCGGTTGCAGGGCTAGACGGACCGGGCGACATTGGGGTTGTGACCCCGTATAATGGTCAGGTAGGGCCGTCTGAAAGCCGGAGGGGAAGGTATGCACGGAATGTACGTAAACAGACGTAGTTGTGCGTGGGTGAGTTTGAATCCGCCCGGGGTTGTACGAGCAAGCAAATGAACGAAATGAAGGTAATGCCTGCAAAACAACGCGAAATAAGGCGGACCCTGAAGAGGCAAAAGTGGTTGTGTGGTTGTGGTTGTGGACGTTAAGGAGTCACATAGGAAGGCAAGAAGGATACAAGCTCCGAAACCCTGTTGGCAAGCCGTCTGGTTCGCTGAAAGTAAAATAGAAAGGAGGAAAAGATCGACTAGCGTAGCTTCACCTCACCTCTTGCTATTGATGTTGCGGACCCGTGTGTCATGTGACCTGATTTATTATCTCCTTCCGCCATGGGGTGGTTTGGGCATTGCACATCGACTAAGGGCATGATCATATTTCCATCCTCGCCCCAACGTCTCCCCCATCCCGGGCCTGGCTGCTGCGTCGTGCTGCGCCTTACCGTGCGTGTGAATGAGAGCCGCAGGTTCGCTGCCTCCAGCAGCTCCTGACCAACGGGTCGCGTCTCTCTCGCGGACTGGGCCAGGGTGCCCGCCCCGGATCCTTCCTCCGCGCCACCACCGCCGCCACCGCCGCAGCTTCCAGTGACGAGGAGGGGCTATCCAGGGAGGGGGCAGTGCTGGAGATCAAATCTGTGGACGGGTTTCAGGTGTGTCCGGGCTGTGGTCCGGTTGCCCTGCTAAAAGGAACCTGGTCTGGGCAAATAAAAGCCGCCGCCAAATGGGGCTTAGTTCAACTTTTAGCAGAATTGAACAACACTGTCGCGTCTTTCATTTTGCCAGCCACACCGCACTATATCGATCATTGGGTCTTGTTAGGACTGTTGTTTTGGGTGGTTCGTCTAGTTTTTATTGCGCTTAATGACATATTGGCAGGCCCCGTTTCCCCTGCATATCCTCACGAGACGAGGGCTCTAACGAAACCTCCTCTTATCTTTACACCCCCCCCAAACGGCCACCCCGACAGGGCCGTGAGAAGGAGGTCATTGTGTTCAGTACGGTGCGTTCTAACCCGGCGGGCCGACTAGGTTTTGTCGCGGACGGCCGCCGTCTCAACGTGGCTATCACTCGGGCCCGCCGCGGCCTAGTGGTGCTAGGAAATCCAGACACGCTCGCAAAGGACCGCCTCTGGGCCAGGTGGCTCCAATGGGTCGCTAGCCGTGGGTGTGTACTGGAAGGCTGGGGCCCGAACGGTACCGCCGCCGTAGGCGTAGGTGGTGGCAATGATGGCGACCGTGGTGATGGCAGTGGCGTTGTGCGTAGCCTGCTACAGCAGGGGGTTTTGAGGGCTGAGGATGGATTGGTGGTGACTGGCGCTGCGTCGGTGATGGGTGCAGCGGACGAGCGAGTAGTTGGAACGGCGAGTAGTGCCAGAGGGAGAGAGGCTCCGGGCAATGAGGATGACGACGCGGACGATGGTTTCGTCCTGGTCTGAGATTGGCAGGGGCTAGTAGGCTAGTACTAGTAGGATATCGCAGAACTGGATCGGTTCGTGATAGCTCGAGGAGAGAGAAATACACAGCGAATGTCACGTTTCAGTGTCAAATGACCTGGAAACGAATGGGCGATATGTGGCTGGTAGTGAGCAGTATTAACATTACCCATCAACAATACAGCATTCCCCCATCTTTGTACCTGACCCCCAAGGCCTGCTTGATTGACCTGTCCAACCTTGGGATGGTTTGGTTGGTGGTGAGGGAGAGAACTGTCAGGAATCAACGTGCGCTAAAATACTTGTTAATAGGACTGTCCGGTCCAATATATGGACCGTACAGTTTCCTGTCTGTCAGTCATGGGCCTGGGAGGTTCCAGATCATATCATCCCAAACTTCGCCTCTTGACGCAAAGTTCAGGGAAAACGTAAAATAAAATGGATCCCCTTCAGCTCTACTAAATGGACTAAAGAATAACTTCAAAACCAGCCTGGGTCCATACACGGAATGCCATGCACCCCGGGCCAACAATATAATAGCGTCCCATGTACAACTGGAACGGACCAAGTGCTGCTGTGGGCCCTGCCATATGGGTGGCGTCAATTTCTCAGTACACCTTCACTAGCAGGGTATGTGCGCAGCATATATCCCTTTCCTTCCCCCTGGTTTGATGATATATATGCTATGCGGTGACGGCGGTCAGTTTGGTTGTGTTTCCCTTCCTCTTATTATGTCGAGAAGGACATTCCCGGCCAATTACTGCAGGGTTCGCTAGCGCCGCTTCACATTTTGTCACAGGCTAACCCGTATATGTTCCAGTTACATCCACATGCCTCAGGCGTGTGGACCAATTCTTTGTCCAAAGAGCGATCTTGAAAATTATGCCAGAAGAAGTCATACATAGCATCCACCACTCAGTACTGACCTGAGCAGCAGAGTCTATATTTGCATTGTGACCGCGCGGGCCTGGCAATTTTTTCCCGAGGGACGGAAACGATGGGAATAAACGGTGGATCTATTTTCTGTGTCTCGAGCCGTTAATATGAGGAGGATTTTCTTTAGTATCGTTGTGACCTGTGTGGCCCTAGACATCATTTCCTCAAGAGAAGTTGCGTTCGGTTGATTTGCCAAAATGATTATTTCTGCAAAGGGGAGATTTTTTAAGAACTTTACTAAACTCTATCAGTACTTGAAAGCTTGACGGGGTGTTGCGCTAACCTTTCTGCCGCGCCGCTCACAACGTTCGCGATTCCGAAATCAGAGAAAATAGTTTATCCAAAACATATAGAATTATTTTCCTCGCGTACGTGGTATGCGCCAATCTGGGCGCATGCCAAAAGGGCCCAACTGGATCTGTGTACGGCGGGGTGAGCTCAGTGCCCAAAAAAGGCAGTTCGGACCGTCTCAATCGTCCTGTCCGCAGCGCTCGACCCTTCGCTCCTTTAGCATACCACTTCAGCAAAATGGCCGTCTCCATGCGTGCTGCTCAGACCGCTAAGGCTGCTCGCGTTAGCCGCGCTGCAAGGTGTGCATTCAGTTCGCTGCTCGGAAGTTAGTCCATAGGCACTGCAGCCAAACTTGCCATTGTCACCGCAGGCCGGTCCGCGCCAACGTGGTCTGCAAGGCGCAGAAGGTCGAGTTTGGCCAGGCCGCCGCTGCGGTCGTGGCTGCCTCTGCCCTCGTTGCTGGGGTGGGTCGACTTCGTGGATCATGATGTCAACAGCATGTTAGCTATTTTTAGAGATGTTTAGTTTTTTTGCATCGAGGCTGTGTGATCTTAAATTACTTTATCTTATCGCGACAAATTCTGAGCTTGCAGGGTCGCTGGTACTGTCATCGCCTAACGTCTCGCCTCTCTTATCACGCCCTGGTTTAATATGTTCGCAGTCGGCTAATGCTCTGACCTACGACGAGCTTCAGGGCCTGACCTACCTCCAGGTCAAGGGCACTGGTGTTGCCAACACCTGCCCGGTCCTGGAGAAGGGCTCGACTGATCTGTCTGAGCTGTCCGCTGGCACCTACAAGGTGGAGAACTTCTGCATTGAGCCAACTTCTTTCACCGTGAAGGAGGAGAGCCAGTTCAAGGGTGGCGAGTCTGAGTTCGTGAAGACGAAGCTCATGACCCGCCTGACCTACACCCTGGACGCCGTAAGTATACTTTCATGTTAAATTAAAACAGAAATAACTTGATCGTCCACAGCAGTTTAGGCGCTGTTCTTTCTAGGCCGAGTTGCTAGCGGGATCGACATGTCAAGCCGCGAGACCTGTGTCCTATGCCTGCAGATGTCCGGCACCCTGAAGGTCGGCTCCGACGGCTCCGCTGAGCTGAAGGAGGAGGACGGCATTGACTACGCTGCCACCACTGTGCAGCTGCCCGGTGGCGAGCGTGTTGCTTTCCTGTTCACCATCAAGCAGTTTGATGGTAAGGGCACCCTGGACAGCATCAAGGGTGACTTCGTGGTGCCGTCGTACCGCGGCTCGTCCTTCCTGGACCCCAAGGTGCGCAAATACGGGTTGTGAGTTGGGATATGCCATCAATCGTTATGGGTTCGCGTGTCCCAATTGTGGGCAGTCAGGTCGGCTATACTTACTGCTGAATATCTCTTGTTCGATGTTCTAGGGCCGTGGTGGCTCGACTGGCTACGACAACGCTGTTGCCCTGCCGGCCCGCGCTGATGCTGAAGAACTGCTGAAGGAGAACATCAAGTCGACCAAGGCCCTGAAGGGCTCTGCAGTTTTCTCGGTTGCTAAGGTGCGATTACATGCAATATGGGCAACGATGGCATATTGAATGTGAAAGTGGCACGTCGGTAACCACCCTTGCACTGCGTACCCATGGTGTCCAGGTGAACACCTCGACGGGTGAGATTGCCGGTGTATTCGAGAGCATTCAGCCATCGGACACTGACCTAGGTGCTAAGGCCCCCAAGGATATCAAGGTCACTGGCCTGTGGTATGCTCAGCTGAAGTAAGGAGCTTGCCTTTCCTGGATGGACTGGATGCTGAACGGCGTTTGGGTTCATGCTGCGCGCCGTGCTTGGACCTGGAGATTATTTCGGAGCCTACCCTGAGGCATTTCTCCAGTCTTTGAAGCGGGCATTGTTGGGTCGCTGCCCATGTGGAACGTGGGCTTGAGGTCGGGGCGTATTGGGGACTGGCACCTTTTGCCATGATCTAGGCTTGCGCTGCTGGCAAAGTTGATTCGTCGTGCACAATTTTGTAGGGGAGCGCTGTTCATGAACGGGCGGTCCCTTGGGTCACTTCGGTCACATTAACTGAGAAGACGAACCGTGTGATTTTTGCATTGGTGCTTGGTGGCGTAACTAAGAGCTAGATTTCGCTGCCGAAGAGTACCTCGACGCGCCGTGTCTGGACGTAGTAGTGCGCTTCATAGCTGGCGGCGTACATCTGTTAATGTTTGCGGACCGTCGGGCGAATGCCTTCCAGTTAGGTAATTCTGATCACTGTAACACCGCAACACGAATACCATTTTGCCGCATCACGAGAAACGAGTTAGCTCTACCGATCTATAATACAATCTTTACTGCTTCAGGACAATTTATAACACAATTGGTCGAAAGCTAATGTGAGCAAAGACGAACATAAACGCTTGGATAGACAGGTTAGGGCTGCATTCCGAAGGACTCGTATCCCGAATCCTTGGTGTTTTGGGAGGGGTACAAGTCGTACCTGTCATGAAGGATACGACGAATGTCTGTGTTCAACATGTCACTGCATACAAATCACCATGTAATATTTTATTATATTACGGCATAGCTTACGAACAACGTAGATTTAAAACCTACAACTAGGATAGCACTTGTGGCGGACTAACGTGTTCCAGCCGCACCATGAACATCGCAAAACTTACTTCCGGTGCGCCCAGGCAAATTACATACATATAATCCTTTTTTTGGTGAAGTGGCATAAATAATTTTTCAAATTTATTGCTCGTTGGCGAAATCTCACGAATTTCAGCTTCGTCTTGCCGATTCTCCTCTGTCACCACGCGCAAAAATGCTCACAGGCGTGGCCACTAGGCGATGTCTCCAGGTGGCAAATCCTGGCCGTGTAAATAGAGGTAAGGGTGGTATTGACAGGCTCTGGTTTGGTTTTGTGCTGCCGCCCGGCACCCGGCAGCCGCAGCGCAGGCAGCTTCACCTTTCACTGGCCTCGCCCTCCCCGATTCGCATGGTCCCCTTACTGCCTCGCCACTACCCTGAGATAATTTTAAGCATCTTGCACTTTGCAAGCGGTATTAGTAAGGGTGAAATCATAGCTTGAGAGTGGAGCGCGGGCGGACATGCGGCCCCGAGGTCGGTCTTTGCGTTGCACCAAATGTGAGCAAGTTAGTCTATGCCGTATGCATCCATGCACGGCTGCCACTGCGCACCACGCAAAAAAAAGTCGAAATAATGGAAAGCGTGCGCAGAAAGATGAGCATACGACATAGGTGAACAATGGCGATGTCTTTTTTCCGGTACCCCTCTGTCCAGGTTTGTGTACCCGGGTGACGGCCACAGCCTCCGCCTCTGTCGGAGATTTCGACTTCGACCTGTTCACCATCGGTGCCGGCAGCGGCGGCGTCCGTGGTTCTCGATTTGCCGCTTCCTATGGTGGGTGGGTAGGTGGCGGGCCGGTCATCCGTGCTGACAAGTCTCAGGTAACGTAACCTGTCATTGCTTCGTTTTCATGACAGCACGGTCACATAACACGCATACCCAAATGCCGTACCAGCTCTGACTCATCATCACTCCCCAAGCTCTTCAGTTATCCGCGATGACCCCTTTCCTTATCCTCCCCTTAACCGGCAGGCGCCAAGGTGGCCGTGTGCGAGCTGCCCTTCGACTACGTGAGCTCCGAAACCCGCGGTGGTGTGGGTGGCACCTGCGTGTTGCGCGGCTGTGTGCCCAAGAAGCTCATGGTGTACGCCTCCGAGTACGCGGACGACTTTCGCCACGCGGGGGGCTTCGGGTAAGTGTGGCAAAATGGCCCAATCGCCCGTTGTTCTCGAACCCACCTCCCACACAACATTCTGGGCCCGATTGACGACCTCCTGTCTGGGTTCCCCTGGTTGGGTCCGTTGTTTCCCCAAGTTGCCACCGTTCCAGGATTTTCCTAAGTACGATTCCTGTTTCTTTGCGTTCATTTCGTAATTCCTCTCTTATTTCCAATGCTTATTGAATTACAGGCTATATTCCCCATTCCCCATTTTGCCTGTGATTCCGGTGTTCCGACGCCCGATCCCGCTGTCCCGACGCATGCAGGTGGTCGGTTCCTTCGGACGGCCTGCGTCACAGCTGGACGTCTTTCATTGAGGCAAAACGCAAGGAGCTGCAGGTGCGGGTAGTGTCTGGGCTACGAAGTGAGTGGGAGGGGGCAAGTCGAGGAAGATTGGGTGTAAAGCTCTAGCCATTGCCTGAAAGACGTCAGATCGTTGCGTGAGGATGAGGATGTAGCTTCGAGCTCTCTGGTGGATAGCCCAAAAATTATAGAGCACAGTTCTTAGTACCTGCGACATAACAACTCATCCAGCTTCTGGAAAACAATCAACCAGCCGTCAGATTGCCTGCATTTTGTACGGGGATCCAGGTTTTTTGTTCTATTCACTTAATTGTGCCACCACCACATCCCATCCCATGCATCCTTTCGCTCCTGGTTTACGCCCGCGTTATCCTGCAGCGGCTAAACGGCGCGTACAAGAACACGCTGAACAACGCTAAAGTGACGCTTATCGAGGGTCGGGGCCGTGTTGTCGACCCTCATACCGTAGAGGTAATGCACGGCGTCGAGACGGGTAGACGAGTAAAAGATGCGGGTGTGCAGATCGATGCATCGGGGGACGTGGCGTTGGGAATGCAATCAAATTAAACCCACACAAGGCACTACTGGGGCATTGTGGGGAAGGCGGAAGGGCAGGACGGGCAGTGAACCATTCTCTGTGGTAAACTGGCATGTTGGCCTTACTGCGCCTTTCGGCACATTGCATAGAAAGTATGTATACTCCTCTGTTTGCCAATACATTCCGTTCCCCTCCATCTCCCTCATCCACGTGACGGATGGCCTTCTTGCCACATGTGTACGTTGGACCCGTGCAACACCTGTACCAGGCAACAGTAGCCGTCCTCTCTTTACGTATTCCATCATCGTATAGACGAAAATACACACCCCTCTGAAAATACGCGCATGGACCTACGGGTATTCTTTCACTTCAAAATGATCTTTGTTTGCGCGAGACTTAGCTTCCAAAGCACAAGAACTTGCGGGCGTCTCACAGGTTGACGGCAAGCATTACCGAACCAAGAATATCCTAATTGCGGTGGGGGGTCGACCCAGTAAGCTGGACATCCCGGGAGCTGACCTCTGTATAACTTCAGACGAGGCGCTGGAGTTGCCGGAGTGTCCTCGCAAGGTGAGATGCAGTGAAAGCGAAGGGCCTGTGAACGTGCAGGGCAAGAACAAATAATAGGACCATAATCTCAATGAGGTCGTCTTCCTAAGGAAAATAGTAATCGTAGACTAAAGAATCGAGAGATCGATGATTGAAGTGTACCGGGTGCTGGTAGCCCCGATGCTCCAAGGCTTCTCTGCGAGAGGCGAAATGGTATACCTGGCAAACTGGAAGAAGAACAATTGGCTTGGGCGTGAACAGCACCCTGGGCCAGTATTGTCGTGAAGATTCCAGTCGCCGCCAGCCAACGAAAAAGGCAGGGGTGCTTGTCAGAGATGTGCTTCCCGTAGGGAAGAACGTAATCCTCGACGTTAGGGGGTCGGAATGGAGAAGAGACCGTGAACCTGGGTGACCCACGCACGCGTCGGGGGTTGTCAGCTGCCAAGGAGGTGAGTCAGTTGCCGATGAAATTTCGAGGGTGCTTGTTCAGGTGTGTCCCAGGTGTGGGCTATGCAGCGCCTCTCACGCTACTACAATTCATTCGTAAAATTAGGCTTCGCGTTGGGGCTGGTTTCCGTGTCTTCTGATCCACGGACACAGCGTTTGGCATCGTTTCTCCGTGGGGTTGAATGTTTCATTTTACCGTCCGGCCACAATTATGACATGTTGCTTACCAGAGCTATCTCCTCTCGCTTTCGTGCTATATCTCTCACCCCTCTCTCTATTCTATTCATCCCTCTCCCCTTCCATGAGCTTCCGAATTCTATCTACATTGCATGCACCCTCCAGCTCCCAGTCTTCCCAGCTTGAGTATCCCTTGTACGTACCCGCCGCCCACCTGCCGTGGCGTTCAACCTCCCGGGGTGAGTTATTTTCCTATCCCCCGATTATGCCTCCGCCGTCACCTTCGCATATTCCCAGGTCGCAGTGTTGGGTGGGGGCTACATCGCTGTGGAGTTCAGCGGCATCTTCGCGCGGATGGGGGCAGAGGTCCACACGGTGTTCCGGCAGCCGTTGCCGTTGAGGGGATTCGACGGGGAGGTGGGTTCCTGTGTGTGTGTGTGTGTGTGTGTGTGTGTGTGTGTGTGTGTGTGTGTGTGTGTGTGTGTGTGTGTGTGTGTGTGGATTGTTTGATGTGTGTGCAGTCGTTAGCGGGGTTGGGGCGGGAGGAAAGGGCATAGCCCTGGCACAGTCGAGCCAGCGAACGCTTTTATGAGGCGGCAGGGCGGAACATCACCACATCGCTTTACGGCCGCAAATATGAAGCCGGGGAAGGGGAAGAGAGCAGTAACTGAATACGCGCGCATGCATGCACACATACAGTCGTCACGTGGCTGCCTACCGCCATGGTCACACACCAGCGTTCCTTCTCTTGGTGTAGGTCCGCAAGTTCGCTGCAGATCAGTATACCGCCGCCGGCCTGACGCTGCACTCGGAGGTGACCCCCCAGTCTGTCAGTCGGCAAATGGACGGGCGGCTGAGTCTGGTGGTGGCGCGCAAGGACGGCAGTTCAGAGGTCCTCACAGATCTGGACCAGGTCCTTATGGCCACAGGTGTGGATGGGTGCACAAATGGGAATCAACAAACGAGCCGTGAAGAGCGGACTGATTGCGCACGTATCAGAACTCTCATGAAAAGCCGAACGCACAGCGTCCTGTTATCGGCGGTATGTCATACTACAATGCGGGGCTTATGGTAAAGCAGAGCTCGTAGAGTTAGCCAGCCGGCAGGAGGTTCGGGGCTTATGTAAAGTGAATGGTGTCTGGGTGCCAGCGGGTTGTAGATGTGAACGGAAAGGTGAGGATTTCGGAAGTGGAGGCAATCATTTTCAAACGAGGGGGAACGTGGAGCATAGGGCTGGGCGCCTTGGGGCTGTTGGCTGGCCTTCAGTTCTCTGCGGTAACTATTGTAGCCCTCCGCCTAGTCCTTCCGGTCCAACTGGATCCCGGCGTCCTGCGTCCCCATATCTGTCATAAGGTTTCACGATCCCTCCGACCCTCGTCCAACCAATGCAAACATGATGGTGCTTTGCTCGTCTGTTGTCGTTGACTGTTGATATTGTCGAGGGTCCTCCGTTCATCTTACATCGTTTTTTCTATTTTGTTTCGTTGTCCTCACCGCGAGCCTCTCCGCAAAAACACTAACCCCGCAGGGCGCGTGCCCAACACTCACGGCCTGGGCCTGGCTGAGGCGGGGGTGGCGCTGGGGCGCAAGGGCCAGGTGCTCGTGGATGAGTACTGCCGCTCCAATGTTCCGTCCATCTGGGCGGTGGGAGACGTCATTGACCGCATCCAGCTGACCCCAGGTTTGAGCTTGTCCGAGTCCGGTGCCCGGGGGGAGGGTTGGTAGTGCGGGGAACGTGGTGATGATGGTGGTGGTGCCTCGTTTCCGCAACGACCTTTCATGCATCTCTTTAGCCTTCCCAGATGCACAGAAACATAACCTGCCTCTTGGCTCCTTTTACAGTGGCGCTAATGGAAGGCATGGCGGTGGCCAAGACGGTGGCTCTGGACAACCCCACCAAGCCCGACTATTGGGCAGTGCCCTCCGCCGTCTTCTCAAACCCGGAGATTGCCACAGTGGTAAGGGATTGCAGCGTGCGCTGGGTCGTAAACCATGTAGCTTGTAGAACTTAATTTTCAGTTTGTCATATTTATGTGATAGATTACTTTGCAAAAGATACGCATAACGCATGCAGCTTACGTCCATTCCTGGCGCCGCACAATGGGGAAAGGCGATGTCATGAATGAGAACGTGTGAATTCGTGAGACCAAGTTTTCGGGGCTGATGGCATGTGTGGTCCCATTACTCCTCCCTTGAGGGCCACTTACTGGCCCTGGCTTATGCCTCCGTGCATCTCGGTGCACTTTCCACCACCACCGTGACGTTCATACGAGCCTATTTCCTTCCGAACTTCCCATCAAGTCACATGTTAGTCTCAGCGAGTTGTGATTCACGACCTGAGACGGCCGATTTGCAGCTGTAAATTGGAGATCCTGCAACGCATGATGGATGTAGGGTGCCGTCTGCGGTCAGGCTCGCACACGACCTGCATTTCCCATCCCACCGCAGACCTTCATCAGGCTTCCTCATTATCCTCACGGTACATATGGGCTTGCCCCGAGGCAGGCCGGAGCGCACTGACTCTGTGTCCATGTTGCTTATTCCCCGAATAGGGCTACACTGAGGAGGCTGCCGCCGAGAAGTTTGGCGATCTGGACATTTACACCACCTCGTTCCGGCCTATGCGAAACACTGTTAGCGGCAGCCCGCTGAGGACCTTTATGAAGGCAGGTGTTCTGTCCATTCCCATCACGCAACAATCATGGCCGAAGTGGCTGTCATTACGATTTTCTCTGCATATGGCTGGGTTTGTTGATGACTTAGCTGCACACGTACCCGCGGATGGATTGGTAATACGTGTTCTTACTGGTACTTACTCGCCTGCTGGTTCGCAATTCGTGCAGCGCAGCTTGAGGTGTCTTGCACCAGACAATTCAAACGTTCATCCTGGACCCTTTCCCGCTTGATGATATTACAGATAGTGGTGGATGCCACCTCTCAGAAAGTACTGGGCATGCACATGGTGGGCGCGGAGGCCGCTGAGATCATGCAGGTGTGTATATGTACGTGCATATGTGGATGTATATGTATGTGTATATGTATGTGTGGGATTGGGGGGGTTTGCTTCACCCCGTGGCCGCTACCTGGCAGTCCCTACCTTACCCTGTAGTTCGGGGCCCTCTCATCCATTCATCCGCACTGACTTCTCCGAAGCCAGTATCTTTCCCAGGTTCAGCACCCAGCACCAGCATCCAATAGAATCTGCCCTATCAACGGCGGCATCAATTCCACTCCTGGTTGGCTTGCAGATTACTATAACTGGGGTCTGCCACCGTCCATCATTGTGGGGGCACATCCACCCTCTACCAATTAAGAGATTTTCCCCACATCTAGACAGGAGCACAATTTCGTGCCGTACGGAATGTGTCTGGTTATAAATGTGAATATTTGTGTCTGTGTCTGTTTGTGTGTGTGTGTGTGTGTGTGTCTGTGTGCGTGTACGTGTACGTGTATGTGTATCTGTGGCGCCCCGTGGGTGGGAGATTGGTGAGTATGTCCATGTGAGCAGAGAAGAACATGCATTCTCACAGGTGCACACCCATGACCTCCCTGGAAAATGCCGCATGTCTTTCCACCATATACGGTGTTAATTTCTGACAACCCCTTGTATATACTCGGGCATTATTCACCCACCATATTCATACCCCGTAACCTCTCTTTCTCAGCAACTCCAAGAGATTTCCTTCTCATCCATCCAGTTTCCGATGCATCTTGGATTCCTTTCAGGGCTTTGCCGTGGCTGTCAAGATGGGCGTGACCAAAGCCCAGTTGGACAGCGTGGTGGGGATCCACCCTAGCGCTGCGGAAGAGGTGCGGTCTGGTATTAAGAGCGTAAATGAAATATTTGCAATCAATGAACTCAACCGGAAACAAAATGGGTGGATCTTTGGCTTGGTGGGCATGGGGCAGGGGTGTGTGCGGCCTAAGCAGGGGCGAACCAGACAGGCTAGCTGAAGCTGCGACTGCACGCAGTGCCATGCACTACCAAGGTGAAGTTTCCGCCAATATGAAACCCAACTTGTTGCGGCCAGCTGAGGCCGCATTCAACTTGCAACCTTTCCTCCCAAGTTTCGACCCAGTTGACCATCTTTCCTTAGACCCTCCCTAGTGGCTTAGGGTTCTATTTCGTGTATTTATCGTTTGGTGTATATTTTTGTTCATGACATCCCTCTCATACTTACATTCCCTTCGGCAGGTCACTCAAGTTTCCGTGATTTCCCACTGCACTCTCCATTATCTTGCGTTCAACTCGACTTGCAGCTTTATAAGTTTGAAGTTATACTACCCTGCGTTTGCTACCGGCTTCACTCTGCCCCACCCTTTAGTTCGTCACCATGCGCTCCGTGAGCCGCCAAGTCCGCCATGTGCCCGTTGCCACGACTGTGTGAGTTGGAGACAGAAGTCGGATGCAGGTATTGCAAGGGCTTTGAAGGAAGGGGCTGACCTTTCATTCCAGCTGCAGCAGACCTCTCTTCTTCCGGCAACGCCATCCAACAAACCAATATACCCCAATATGCTACAATGATCTGCTGTGCCTGCACTGCACAAGTCTTGCGTGGGGTTCGGGATTTTGAAACTCCGGAGGGGGGTTATCTGCCAAGATTCACTTGATGATGTGAAGGTCCATCCGGCAGGACGCATTGATCTGGACAGGGACAGTAAAAAAGGCAGGTGCAGATCCTCTTCTCTCTTTGCCTGCTGGCTTCCCGGCCTCTTCCCTCATTCTAGTTAGCTGACCTGTGGGCCTGCTGTAGTGCAACTCTGACCCTGTATCTGGCTCTGGTATCTGCTAAGACGCCTGAGCATGTGGGAGCATGTATATCTGAGTGTGCACTCATACATGTCCACGTGTGCATGCAAACATGATTGGTTACCTAAATTTGTGGATCATATAAAGACCACATGGTATGGAGGGATGCTTGTTGTCGTAGCCGCCTAGTTTGAGAGGGGAGAGGGCTGTTGTTTAGCTCTGGTGAGAGTCTAGCCACGTTCAGGTCTGTGATGTCGCATGTGGTCGAGATACGGGTAATTACTGATGGTTGACTAGTTGTCATCTTGGGTGAGCACTCAAAGGATCATTCTTAGTCAGGACAAAGGCCTTGATTTTGTAGCTATGGGAATGCACAGACGGAGCAAGGACAACAGAAAACCGGCTGAGACAGCCCTAAGGTGTGGGCCTTAGTTCGAGAGGACACCCTCTGTATTACATGTTGGTAGCTGGAAATGATGTGAATATGTACTCACCACATAAGCACACCACTTGTCCTGCTCATAGCAGTATGCACACTTCACGGGCATGCAGCTCGTCAGGGATGAGTTCAGTACGTAACCAATCCAAAACCTACCCCTCTGGGCCTGTGTTGTACAGGTAAGATCACCCCATCAGCAAGGCCCACATAAGCACACCACTTGGCCAATCAATTCAGTCGTACTACATACAGTGCGTGGGAAACGCTTACTTGGTGTTGATTGATCTGTGTACGCCCGCAACCAGCTCTATCTACATACAGACTGTTACTGGGATGGTGCAACTGGCCATGCAAAACAGACATGGCCCCCACATGGATGGCATCACCTTGGGTGGGCGTGCTTGCTGTTTGCAGTCTGCTGCGTCCCACGCTTGTGGGACATCGGTGGGGGTTTCTCTACATTGGCATGTGTACCTAAGGGACTTGTATATATGTGCATGCTGCAACGGTTTGTGGGCACGGCAAGTGGAGGCAGCAGATATCCGCATGTATGCGCGAAGGTTAACGTCGGGATGTGTCTTGATGTGTGTTTACATGCAGGACTCAGAGAGCCACCTGTTATGCTGCTGTTGGACACGATGGTGTAGTTGTTCATCACACCTGTCTTACACACAGGAGGCCCCCAGTTCGATCCTGGGTCGTGTCAGCCATCTGCATCTATTATCAGCACCTGCTAAGATATGATGATGGAGGGGGAGGGGAGGGGAATGCACCACTTTTGCCAGGCCAACACTACTTGAAAGCCACAAACGAAAGGGAGTCGACCCCATGAGGTTGCCTGGGGGTGTGCACTGATGGATCCCCTTCGCTTCCCTAAGACCCACCTGGATGGGCTGGGTTCGTGCATCTTGCTTGACATGTTGCATCCGGCCTGATTGCCCCATGAAGAATGCCATGAAATTCAGCGTCGCAGCAGAAGCCTAGCCTGCCTTCCCTGCCTTCCCTGCCTTCCCTGCCTACCACTGCCTACCACTGCCTACCACTGCTATTCGCAATGCACTCCTTGCTTGTTGTCCGTGCAGCAGGCTGCGTGTGTATGTAACGTCCTATTGGCACTTTTGATGATTCTGATGTGCTTCTGATGTGCTGCTATTGTTGTATCACTCCTCATAATCGCCCATTGATTCTGCGGAGAACCAGGCTTAGTGCATCATGCTCGATTATATCGGAACGTACCAATCGAGGCAGCGGAAGTCTTCGATGCAAGGAGTTACAACGTATATTCCAAGACAGGCGTAGATGACGTGATAGGCTATCAGTGCCTAGCCGAGGCAATCATCATCTAACCGATGCAAATCGGTGCTCGGGCTTATCCAAGATATACGGCCATAAGTGATATATAAGGTGGAAGCTCAACCAAAGCGCGGTTAGCTTATATAAACGTCAATCGAAATGTTCGCGTATCGATTCTCACTTAGGCCGTCAATGAGCATAGCAGATATACTCGCAGCGACGGCTCGCGGTACAAAAGATCTGCAAGTAGTAAGTGTACTACCGTGATCCCGCATGCGGATATTGCTATATAAGCCGTCATAGCAATAATGCAATATTCTTTACTCGCGTAAAGGTGCCGACTACACCATCGCGCGTAGTGTTGCATTCGACGTGCCGCATCGCTCGAGCCATTGCCTCGCGACCTCAAGGTGCGCTCGCCTTATCATGCTCGTGTGCGCGCGTATGCGTAATGCACGTGTTAATGTTAGTGCGCGTTGATATGCGATGCCTCATGCATTCTGGGTCGTCCGCGACCAAGTCGCCGGACCATGCGCACTATTCGTGATACCGGTCACGTGATGCATGCTTGCAGCGTTGTGCACAATGCATTAGGCGTTATGCTGTCCGTAGGTTGCTTGTGCCCTTAGCCAGTGCGCCTAACGTGTGCGGTGCGACGTGCTGCGTGACATGCGTGCGATCGCGTCGCGCCCGCTGCCGTACTACTCCACGCGTCCACGTACGACAGTGGTGACGTCATCAGTGCCGTATCGCTCCGCGTATCCACGTACGACAGCTGACATCATCGGTGCCGTACCGCTCCCCGCGTCCACGTACGATAGTGACGTCATCATTGCCGTATCGCTCCCCGCGTCCACGTACGACAGTGACGTCATCATTGCCGTATCACTCCCCGCGTCCACGTACGACAGGGCCGTACTGATCCAAGTACGATAGTGCCGTACCGTCGTACTGTGCTGCCGTACCGTACGATAATGCCATACCATCGTACCGTGCTGTCGTACCGTACGATAGTGCCGTACCGTCGTACCGTGCTGCCGTACCGTACGATAGTGTCGTATCACTCTGCGCGTCCACGTACGACAGTGCCGTACCATTCCGTGTACGACAGTGCCGTATCGCTCCGCGCGTCCACATACGACAGTGCCGTACCATTCCATGTACGACAGTGCCGTATCGCTCCGCGCATCCACGTACGACAGGGTGACGTGGTGTCGTGCACGACAGAGTGATGGTGGGTGCAACTCTAGCAGAGCTTAGGCAAAATGACGCGTGGTACAACAATTATTCCCCCCCCCCATAGGCAGCGTCCTCGCTGCCGCTCAAGCGACCAGAGCTACTGAGATTGCGTGGCACGCAACCTAGCCTCTTCGAGGATGGGCGCCATCTCCGGGGAGAAATTGCGCGCAGGTTCCCACGAGTTGTGCTCACTTGAGTAGTCCGTCCACTTGACCAGGTACTCGTGCACGGTGCGCTTGCACCGGTGTCTACCCACACGTCGAGTGCGGTAGTCCAAGATGCGCTCCACGTCGTATACCTTCTGCTTGCCTGCGGCCCAGGTCTCAGGACCTGGTTCGACTGCTGCAGGGGTATCAGTGGTGACAGGCGCGGGCTCCGTGCCACGATACGGACGAACAAGTGACACATGGAACGTAGGGTGGATGTTCATGTTAGAGGGCAACGCGAGCTCGACGGCTGCGCTCCCTACCATGCGCACAACGGGGTACGGACCAATCCAACGGGGCAAAAGCTTACGGGACCCCTCAGCAAAGGAACGCAGATTCTTAGTGCTCAGCAGAACCATCTGTCCTTCCGAAAAGACCACGTCCCGCTTGGACTTGTTGTAGTACTCCGTTGCTCGTTGCTGCGCCGCGTCCAAACACGACTTCGCGTCTGTCATTCGGGATAAGAACGTCTTGGCAAAGGTCTTAGCCGCAGGGACATACACCTCCAGCTCACGCCACACAGGTAGCGCCGGGTGAAACCCATAAGTCAGAAAGAACGGGCTCTGACCTGTCGACCGATTAACAGCATTGTTAATCGCAAACTCTGCCGCAGTCAGGTAAGTATCCCAAACGAGAGGCGTGCGACCAGCAAAGTTGCGCAACATATCCCCCAGCGTGCGGTTCGTGCGTTCGGTCTGACCGTCAGACTGCGGGTGGTATGCCGTGCTCAGGTTAACCCGCATGCCCACAAGCTTGCAGAGCGCTTCCCAAAACTTAGACGTGAACTGACCGCCACGGTCCGAGACCACGTTCTTAGGGACGCCGTGCAACCGAACCACGTTATCGAAGAACAGGCGTGCAGTCTGCTCAGCAGTGCAGGTCGACGTGGTAGGTGCAAGGTGGACCATCTTAGTCAAACGGTCAACCATGACAAGCACCGAGTCGTACCCCCCCTCAGTTTTGGGCAGCGCGACCACGAAGTCCATGGAAACACTTTCCCAAGGCACGTCAGGGACAGGCAATGGTTGCAACAACCCGTGGCCCCTACCGGACAAAGCCTTGTTGCGCTGGCACAAACTGCATGTCTGTACGAAGTTCTCGGCATCTCTCGCCAGACGAGACCACCAGAACGAGCGTCGCACCAACTCGACCAGCCGTGTGCTACATGGGTGTCCTGCCAACGGGTCCTCATGGAAACGGGCAAGGATATCGCGACGAAGGGAATCGTCGTTGGGCACGACAATCTGCGTCGTCGATCCTTCCGTCCGTAGCCAAAGACCATTCTGCTTGCGTAGGTGCTCGACATTGCTAGGCGAAGCGAACCAGGAGTCGCCAGCATAGGCAGCCTTCAGGCGAGCCGCGAGGTCTGAGGACAGAGGCACGTCCGGGGTCGGTGGACGTTGGACAGGCGCCGCCAAAATCGCAGCATGTAGCGACGGGTGTCGACTGAGAGCGTCGGCGATGTTAATCCGGCCGGCTACGTGCTCCCAGGTGCAGTTGAACCGCGCGAGGTACTCCATCCACCTCGCTTGTCGTCGGTTCAACGTAGGGACGCTTTGCAAAAACGTCAGGGGCTTGTGGTCAGTCTTAAGGGTGAATGGTCGTCCCTCTAGGTAGCAACGCCACTCCTTAAGCGCATGCAAGACCGCTAGCAGCTCCTGTTCCCCTGTAGTGTAACGGGTTTCTGCGCCCGTAAACTTCTTACTCGTGAAGGCGATCGGTCGCCCTTCCTGCAACAGTACAGCGCCGCTCCCATACAACGAAGCATCCGAAAACACCTCGACACGAAACGGCAACGAGTAATCGGGGAACGCAAGGGTAACGTCGTCGGCAACGACACGTTTTAGCTCTTCGAACGCCAGCTGACACTCGGGCGTCCATGCACTAGGCGAATCGAAAGCTCCCTTACGCGTCAAATCGGTGAGCGGGGCCGCAAGGACAGAGTACTGCTTGATGAACTTACGGAAATAGTTGGTCAAGCCGAGGAAGCTACGAAGCTCCTGAAGGTTCCGAGGCGCTGGCCAATCGCGAACCACAGCCACCTTCCGTGGATCCATCTTGACGCCGATGGCCGACACAATGTGGCCCAAGTACTCCACCTGAGGCTGCGCCCAAAAGCATTTGGCACGCTTCGCAAACAATTGCTCCCGCCTCAACACCTCAAGCACAAGCTTAAGATGCTCCAGGTGCTCCTCGCGCGTCTTGGAGTAGACGAGGATGTCGTCCAAATAGCAAACGACGAACATGTACGGTCTGAACATGCGATCCATGACCGCCTGAAACGTCGCAGGGGCATTAGTCAACCCGGACGACAAGACCGTGTACTCGAAATGACCAAAGGGCGTCCGAAAAGCGGTTTTCGGCACATCAGACGCAGCGATGCGAATCTGATTGTATCCCTGTTGCAAGTCGATCGAGCTGAAGTAGGCCGAGCCCTTTAGCTTATCGAGCAGGTCGTCCACACGCGGCAATGGGTAACGGTTTTTGACCGTTGTCGCATTCAACCCCCTGTAATCGATGCACATGCGCAAGCTCCCATCCTTCTTGCCGACAAACAGAATCGGTGCAGAGTACGGAGATGTGCTGGGGCGAATCATACCCTTTGCGAGCAGATCGGTTACCTGGCGCTTCACCTCGTCCAACTCCAGAGGACTTAACCTGTACATAGGTCTTGAAACAGGCTGAGCGCCGGGTATGAGTGGGATGGTATGGTCCACGGGACGCAAAGGAGGAAGCCCAGGCACGTCACGAAAAACGTCTGCGTACCCTGTGAGCAAGGCTTCAACCTCAGGATCCAAAGAAGACTGAGCGGTGGTCGCATTCAAATGCAACCTAGGCCTCACAAGCAGTCCGTGGGCACCCTTCCGGATCATCCGGATGGCCTCTTTACGCCCGACCGGCTTGGGTTCAGCACGCTGCCCCATGGCTTTCACAGCGTAGTTAACCGCAGGCTCCGCTTGAGTCTTACCCCCCTCTGGCTCAACACTTGCAAATGGCACGAAGGGTACTTTGCACGACAGAGTCCCCTTACGAAGGCGAAGGGTTCCAGACTCTAGGTCAATGCCGGCCCCATACTGCCGTAATGTTGAGGACCCCAGTATATATGTCACAGCATCAGTCAGCTTGCGCAACACATAAGGTTGGGTCGTAATACGCAGAGGACCTATACACAGGCGAAGGGTGACCCTGCCTTGGCCTGCGAATGTGCTGTCATGCATGTCCGCGCCTTGCGAAACACCTGAAGCGTGGTGTGCGTGTAGCAAGAGGGAGAGGGCGCACCAGGCAAGCAGCAATGGAATGATCAGGACACGATGGTGTAGTTGGTTATCACATCTGTCTCACACACAGGAGGTCCCCAGTTCGAACCTGGGTCGTGTCAACTTCTCTTCAGCTCCAGGGGGGCGTGCACACGTGCAGGCATGCACCCTTGTACCCGCAACGCCACAATGCAAGGCGCACTGAAAGGACGGCGACCTGCTCATAGCAGTATGCACACTTCACGGGCATGCAGCTCATCAGGGATGAGTTCAGTACGTAACCAATCCAAAACCTACCCCTCTGGGCCTGTGTTGTACAGGTAAGATCACCCCATCAGCAAGGCCCACATAAGCACACCACTTGGCCAATCAATTCAGTCGTACTACATACAGTGCGTGGGAAACGCTTACTTGGTGTTGATTGATCTGTGTACGCCCGCAACCAGCTCTATCTACATACAGACTGTTACTGGGATGGTGCAACTGGCCATGCAAAACAGACATGGCCCCCACATGGATGGCATCACCTTGGATGGGCGTGCTTGCTGTTTGCAGTCTGCTGCGTCCCACGCTTGTGGGACATCGGTGGGGGTTTCTCTACATTGGCATGTGTACCTAAGGGACTTGTATATATGTGCATGCTGCAACGGTTTGTGGGCACGGCAAGTGGAGGCAGCAGATATCCGCATGTATGCGCGAAGGTTAGCGTCGGGATGTGTCTTGACGTGTGTTTACATGGAGGACTCAGAGAGCCACCTGTTATGCTGCTGTTGGACACGATGGTGTAGTTGGTCATCACACCTGTCTTACACACAGGAGGCCCCCAGTTCGATCCTGGGTCGTGTCAGCCATCTGCATCTATTATCAGCACCTGCTAAGATATGATGATGGAGGGGGAGGGGAGGGGAATGCACCAACTTTGCCAGGCCAACACTACTTGAAAGCCACAAACGAAAGGGAGTCGACCCCATGAGGTTGCCTGGGGGTGTGCACTGATGGATCCCCTTCGCTTCCCTAAGACCCACCTGGATGGGCTGGGTTCGTGCATCTTGCTTGACATGTTGCATCCGGCCTGATTGCCCCATGAAGAATGCCATGAAATTCAGCGTCGCAGCAGAAGCCTAGCCTGCCTTCCCTGCCTTCCCTGCCTTCCCTGCCTTCCCTGCCTACCACTGCCTACCACTGCCTACCACTGCTATTCGCAATGCACTCCTTGCTTGTTGTCCGTGCAGCAGGCTGCGTGTGTATGTAACGTCCTATTGGCACTTTTGATGATTCTGATGTGCTTCTGATGTGCTGCTATGGGCTTGGCCTGCGAATGTGCTGTCATGCATGTCCGCGCCCTGCGAAACACCTGAAGCGTGGTGTGCGTGTAGCAGGAGGGAGAGGGCGCACCAGGCAAGCAGCAATGGAATGATCAGGACACGATGGTGTAGTTGGTTATCACATCTGTCTCACACACAGGAGGTCCCCAGTTCGAACCTGGGTCGTGTCAACTTCTCTTCAGCTCCAGGGGGGCGTGCACACGTGCAGGCATGCACCCTTGTACCCGCAACGCCACAATGCAAGGCGCACTGAAAGGACGGCGACCTGCTCATAGCAGTATGCACACTTCACGGGCATGCAGCTCGTCAGGGATGAGTTCAGTACGTAACCAATCCAAAACCTACCCCTCTGGGCCTGTGTTGTACAGGTAAGATCACCCCATCAGCAAGGCCCACATAAGCACACCACTTGGCCAATCAATTCAGTCGTACTACATACAGTGCGTGGGAAACGCTTACTTGGTGTTGATTGATCTGTGTACGCCCGCAACCAGCTCTATCTACATACAGACTGTTACTGGGATGGTGCAACTGGCCATGCAAAACAGACATGGCCCCCACATGGATGGCATCACCTTGGGTGGGCGTGCTTGCTGTTTGCAGTCTGCTGCGTCCCACGCTTGTGGGACATCGGTGGGGGTTTCTCTACATTGGCATGTGTACCTAAGGGACTTGTATATATGTGCATGCTGCAACGGTTTGTGGGCACGGCAAGTGGAGGCAGCAGATATCCGCATGTATGCGCGAAGGTTAACGTCGGGATGTGTCTTGACGTGTGTTTACATGGAGGACTCAGAGAGCCACCTGTTATGCTGCTGTTGGACACGATGGTGTAGTTGGTCATCACACCTGTCTTACACACAGGAGGCCCCCAGTTCGATCCTGGGTCGTGTCAGCCATCTGCATCTATTATCAGCACCTGCTAAGATATGATGATGGAGGGGGAGGGGAGGGGAATGCACCACTTTTGCCAGGCCAACACTACTTGAAAGCCACAAACGAAAGGGAGTCGACCCCATGAGGTTGCCTGGGGGTGTGCACTGATGGATCCCCTTCGCTTCCCTAAGACCCACCTGGATGGGCTGGGTTCGTGCATCTTGCTTGACATGTTGCATCCGGCCTGATTGCCCCATGAAGAAAGCCATGAAATTCAGCGTCGCAGCAGAAGCCTAGCCTGCCTTCCCTGCCTTCCCTGCCTTCCCTGCCTTCACTGCCTACCACTGCCTACCACTGCCTACCACTGCCTACCACTGCTATTCGCAATGCACTCCTTGCTTGTTGTCCGTGCAGCAGGCTGCGTGTGTATGTAACGTCCTATTGGCACTTTTGATGATTCTGATGTGCTTCTGATGTGCTGCTATGGGCTTGGCCTGCGAATGTGCTGTCATGCATGTCCGCGCCCTGCGAAACACCTGAAGCGTGGTGTGCGTGTAGCAGGAGGGAGAGGGCGCACCAGGCAAGCAGCAATGGAATGATCAGGACACGATGGTGTAGTTGGTTATCGTCGTAGTTCCGACATAGACGTGAACGACGATAGTCGTTCCGTCGTCGGAACGGAGACCTTAGGCCGATTTTTCGTTGTCCGTCCGTCTGTCGTCGTAGTTCCGACATAGACGTGAACGACGATAGTCGTTCCGTCGTCGGAACGGAGACCTTACCCCGATTTTTCGTTGTCCGTCCGTCGTCGTAGTTCCGACATAGACGTGAACGACGATAGTCGTTCCGTCGTCGGAACGGAGACCTTACCCCGATTTTTCGTTGTCCGTCCGTCCGTCTGTTCGGGTTTATGGAAACTCGCGGTTATTTTCGTCGTCGTAGCGCCTTCGGAGCATCGCTCGCGCTTAAGACGTCGTCGTTTAAAATGCGAGGTCGCCGGTTCGATTCCGGTCGTGACCGGACGTTTCGCGGCACGAATCGTCGCCGCGTCGTCACTGGACGTTTCACGGCGCGTTCAGGTGCGACATCTCAATATATGCAAGGGCACGCACATATGCAAGGGCATGCCTTTTATCGTCACCGGACGTTTCACGGCGCGAACCGGACGTTTTCGGCACGAATCGTCGCCGCGTCGTCACCGGACGTTTCGCGGCACGAATCGTCGCCGCGGCGGCGTCTGGCCGTGTATGATATTATGATATTATGGCACGTCGAATATGGCACGTCGACTTGCGCACCTGGACGCAACGATGCACCTTGCGCACCTGACATATGTAATATGCTGATGCATGTGCAAGTCCGTCTGTTCGACTCTTTGTTGTGTGTGCAAGTATGCGCACACGTGCAAGGGCACACATTTTATCATGAATGACATGATCTCATATAACATAATATGACATATGTAATATGCTGATGCATGTGCAAGTCGTCGCGCCGGATGTTTCGTGGCGCGAATCATTGCGTTCACGTGCGCGATTAGACGTGCGACATGCCAATATATTGTAGCCATCTATGATTATGGCTACGATCAGGGAAGATCACCGGCGTCGAAGTGCGCATCTGCGGCCGTCCAACGTTGTCCGCGTGAAATGTAGGGCTTTTTGTAAGATGTACGGCCTTCTTCGCGTGCGTCGGCTCGCTACAGTAGGTCGGATTGCATCGCGGATATACACATCCGTCCAATTTCTTTCTCTTAACATACGGTACTGCGGCTGCACACTGCATTACTGCACACTGGTCGGTGGCGCCGCCAACGTAAGCTGCACGGCCTTTCACGAAGCTGGGCTATTTACAGGCGTCGGCTCGCTACTGTGGGATTGTATCGCATATAGATCGCGTATATATCACACCCATATTACTCTCTTCCATGCGTGGTATTGTGGCTGAAGACGGCTTCCATCCGTTCAGTCGCATGGCATCGCGGTCGTCAACCCCAACCCCAATATGCTACGTGGCCAGCTGTCTGCGCGTGTTGGACGGACGGACAGACGGACAACGTCCCCCTAAAAACGGCCTAAGGTCTCCGTTCCGAAGACGGAACGACTATCGTCGTTCACGACGGACAACGCACAAAAGACGGAACGACAGACCGGCGGACCTCGGCGAGACGGAGGCAAGTGCAGCGCGGCGTCGACACCAAGACGGACGCAGGCGCGCAGGCGCGTTCACGGTGGTGTGCGTGGACCAGGTCTGAGACCGTCCGGACTTGCTGGATCGCGTCCGTCGTGCGCCTGGCATTAAAGTGCGAGGACACGTCATTGTCGCCTGGGTGCGCTTTCGTCCGCACAACGATGAGGATGAACTTGCGGTGGATGAACATGCTCTGCAGGAGTACGAGCGTATGGGATGCGTTGCTTAAGTACCTGAGGCACTGCTGCGCTCCGCGATTGGTCCTACAGATCCGGAGGTCGCCGGCGTACTGCGAAGCACACTCCTTAATGACCGCACTGGCGCCGCTGGTGTACGGCAGCTGCAGGAGACGTTACAAGGAAACACGGCTGGGGAAATGCTTCACGGTGGCCGCGCATATGCATCGCCGTCTGATACAGGTGTTCTTCCTTCTTGTTGAAAGACGGGGTAACCCGACGGGGCTCACAGACGGGAAACGGTGGGGGGAGGGGGGGGCGGGAAACATAGGTACATCGCTTTCGACGGACTATCGTCGTTCTTGACGGACAACGCACAAAAGGCCGGCGCGCACTACGATGACGAGAACATCCGACGGAACGACAGACCGGCGGACCTCGGCGACACGGAGGCAAGTGCAGCGCGGCGTCGACGCCATGACGGACGCAGGCGCGCAGGCGCGTTCACGGTGGTGTGCGTGGACCAGGTCCGAGACCGTCCGGACTTGCTGGATCGCGTCCGCCGTGCGCCTGGCATTTAAGTGCGAGGACACGTCATCGTCGCCTGGGTGCGCTTTCTTCCGCACAACGATGAGGATGAACTTGCGGTGGATGAAGATGCTCTGCAGGAGTACGAGCGTATGGGGCGCCGCTGGTGTACGGCGTTCCAAGGAAACACGGCTGGGGAAATGCTTCACGGTGGCCGCGCATATGCATCGCCGTCTGATACAGGTGTTCTTCCTTCTTGTTGAAAGACGGGGTAACCCGACGGGGCTCACAGACGGGAAACGGTGGGGGGAGGGGGGGGCGGGAAACATAGGTACATCGCTTTCGACGGACTATCGTCGTTCTTGACGGACAACGCACAAAAGGCCGGCGCGCACTACGACGACGAGAACATCCGACGGAACGACAGACCGGCGGACCTCGGCGACACGGAGGCAAGTGCAGCACGGCGTCGATCACGTCATCGTCGCCTGGGTGCGCTTTCGTCCGCGGCTGAAGACGGCTTCCATCCGTTCAGTCGCATGGCATCCCGGTCGTCAACCCCGACCCCAATATGCTACGTGGCGCGTTGGACGGACGGACAGACGGACAACGTCCCCCTAAAAACGGCGTAAGGTCTCCGTTCCGACGACGGAACGACTATCGTCGTTCACGACGGACAACGCACAAAAGACGGAATGACAGACCGGCGGACCTCAGCGACACGGAGGCAAGTGCAGCGCGGCGTCGACGCCAAGACGGACGCAGGCGCGCAGGCGCGTTCACGGTGGTGTGCGTGGACCAGGTCCGAGACCGTCCGGACTTGCTGGATCGCGTCCGCCGTGCGCCTGGCATTTAAGTGCGAGGACACGTCATCGTTGCCTGGGTGCGCTTTCTTCCGCACAACGATGAGGATGAACTTGCGGTGGATGAAGATGCTCTGCAGGAGTACGAGCGTATGGGGCGCCGCTGGTGTACGGCGTTCCAAGGAAACACGGCTGGTGAAATCCTTCACGGTGGCGGCGCGTATGCATCGCCGTCTGATACAGGTGTGCTTCCTTCTTGTTGAAAGATGGGGTAACCTGACCGGGCTCACAGACGGGAAACGGTGGGGGGAGGGGAGGGCGGGAAACATAGGTACATCGCTTTCGACGGACTATCGTCGTTCTTGACGGACAACGCACAAAAGGCCGGCGCGCACTACGACGACGTGAACATCCGACGGAACGACAGACCGGCGGACCTCGGCGACACGGAGGCAAGTGCAGCGCGGCGTCGACGCCATGACGGACGCAGGCGCGCAGGCGCGTTCACGGTGGTGTGCGTGGACCAGGTCCGAGACCGTCCGGACTTGCTGGATCGCGTCCGCCGTGCGCCTGGCATTTAAGTGCGAGGACACGTCATCGTCGCCTGGGTGCGCTTTCTTCCGCACAACGATGAGGATGAACTTGCCGTGGATGAAGATGCTCTGCAGGAGTACGAGCGTATGGGATGCGTTGCACAAGTACCTGAGGCACTGCTGCGCTCCACGATCGGTCCTACAGATCCGGAGGTCGCCTACGTACTGTGAAGCACATTCCTTAATTACCGCACTGGCGCCGCTGGTGTACGGCAGCTGGAAGGAAACACGGCTGGTGAAATCCTTCACGGTGGTGGCGCATATGCATCGCCGTCTGATACAGGTGTGCTTCCTTCTTGTTGAAAGATGGGGTAACCCGACGGGGCTCACAGACGGGAAACGGTGGGGGGAGGGGGGGGCGGGAAACATAGGTACATCGCTTTCGACGGACTATCGTCGTTCACGACGGACAACGCACAAAAGACGGAATGACAGACCGGCGGACCTCGGCGACACGGAGGCAAGTGCAGCGCGGCGTCGACGCCATGACGGACGCAGGCGCGCAGGCGCGTTCACGGTGGTGTGCGTGGACCAGGTCCGAGACCGTCCGGACTTGCTGGATCGCGTTCGCCGTGCGCCTGGCGTTAAAGTGCGAGGACACATCGTCGTCGCCTGGGTACGCTTTCTTCAACACAACGATGAGGATGAACTCGCCGTGGATGAAGATGCTCTGCAGGAGTACGAGCGTATGGGATGCGTTGCGCAGGTACCTGAGGCGCTGCTGCGCTCCACGATCGGTCCTACAGATCCGGAGGTCGCCTACGTTCTGCGGAGCACATTCCTCCATGACCGCACTGGCGCCGCTGGTGTACGGCAGCTGCAGGAGACGTTACAAGAAAACACGGCTGGTGAAATCGTTCAGGGTGGTGGCGCATATGCATCGCCGTCTGATACAGGTGTGCTTCCTTCTTGTTGAAAGATGGGGTAACCCGACGGGGCTCACAGACGGGAAACGGTGGGGGGAGGGGGGGGCGGGAAACATAGGTACATCGCTTTCGACGGACTATCGTCGTTCACGATGGACAACGCACAAAAGGCCGGCGCGCACTACGACGACGAGAAAATCCGACGGAACGACAGACTGGCGGACCTCGGCGACACGGAGGCAAGTGCAGCGCGGCGTCGACGCCATGACGGACGCAGTCGTGCAGGCGTGTTCACGGTGGTGTGTGTGGACCAGGTCCGAGACCGTCCGGACTTGCTGGATCGCGTCCGCCGTGCGCCTGGCATTCAAGTGCGAGGACACGTCATCATCGCTTTCCCTCGCCTCCGCGATCGCTCCACGGGGAACTACGGCCCCCCTCGCGGGCGGACGGCCCGCGTCTAGTCCGTCTGTTCGGGTTTATGGAAACTCGCGGTTATTTTCGTCGTCGTAGCGCCTTCGGAGCATCGCTCGCGCTTAAGACGTCGTCGTTTAAAATGCGAGGTCGCCGGTTCGATTCCGGTCGTGACCGGACGTTTCGCGGCACGAATCGTCGCCGCGTCGTCACTGGACGTTTCACGGCGCGTTCAGGTGCGACATCTCAATATATGCAAGGGCACGCACATATGCAAGGGCATGCCTTTTATCGTCACCGGACGTTTCACGGCGCGAACCGGACGTTTTCGGCACGAATCGTCGCCGCGTCGTCACCGGACGTTTCGCGGCACGAATCGTCGCCGCGGCGGCGTCTGGCCGTGTATGATATTATGATATTATGGCACGTCGAATATGGCACGTCGACTTGCGCACCTGGACGCAACGATGCACCTTGCGCACCTGACATATGTAATATGCTGATGCATGTGCAAGTCCGTCTGTTCGACTCTTTGTTGTGTGTGCAAGTATGCGCACACGTGCAAGGGCACACATTTTATCATGAATGACATGATCTCATATAACATAATATGACATATGTAATATGCTGATGCATGTGCAAGTCGTCGCGCCGGATGTTTCGTGGCGCGAATCATTGCGTTCACGTGCGCGATTAGACGTGCGACATGCCAATATATTGTAGCCATCTATGATTATGGCTACGATCAGGGAAGATCACCGGCGTCGAAGTGCGCATCTGCGGCCGTCCAACGTTGTCCGCGTGAAATGTAGGGCTTTTTGTAAGATGTACGGCCTTCTTCGCGTGCGTCGGCTCGCTACAGTAGGTCGGATTGCATCGCGGATATACACATCCGTCCAATTTCTTTCTCTTAACATACGGTACTGCGGCTGCACACTGCATTACTGCACACTGGTCGGTGGCGCCGCCAACGTAAGCTGCACGGCCTTTCACGAAGCTGGGCTATTTACAGGCGTCGGCTCGCTACTGTGGGATTGTATCGCATATAGATCGCGTATATATCACACCCATATTACTCTCTTCCATGCGTGGTATTGTGGCTGAAGACGGCTTCCATCCGTTCAGTCGCATGGCATCGCGGTCGTCAACCCCAACCCCAATATGCTACGTGGCCAGCTGTCTGCGCGTGTTGGACGGACGGACAGACGGACAACGTCCCCCTAAAAACGGCCTAAGGTCTCCGTTCCGAAGACGGAACGACTATCGTCGTTCACGACGGACAACGCACAAAAGACGGAACGACAGACCGGCGGACCTCGGCGAGACGGAGGCAAGTGCAGCGCGGCGTCGACACCAAGACGGACGCAGGCGCGCAGGCGCGTTCACGGTGGTGTGCGTGGACCAGGTCTGAGACCGTCCGGACTTGCTGGATCGCGTCCGTCGTGCGCCTGGCATTAAAGTGCGAGGACACGTCATTGTCGCCTGGGTGCGCTTTCGTCCGCACAACGATGAGGATGAACTTGCGGTGGATGAACATGCTCTGCAGGAGTACGAGCGTATGGGATGCGTTGCTTAAGTACCTGAGGCACTGCTGCGCTCCGCGATTGGTCCTACAGATCCGGAGGTCGCCGGCGTACTGCGAAGCACACTCCTTAATGACCGCACTGGCGCCGCTGGTGTACGGCAGCTGCAGGAGACGTTACAAGGAAACACGGCTGGGGAAATGCTTCACGGTGGCCGCGCATATGCATCGCCGTCTGATACAGGTGTTCTTCCTTCTTGTTGAAAGACGGGGTAACCCGACGGGGCTCACAGACGGGAAACGGTGGGGGGAGGGGGGGGCGGGAAACATAGGTACATCGCTTTCGACGGACTATCGTCGTTCTTGACGGACAACGCACAAAAGGCCGGCGCGCACTACGATGACGAGAACATCCGACGGAACGACAGACCGGCGGACCTCGGCGACACGGAGGCAAGTGCAGCGCGGCGTCGACGCCATGACGGACGCAGGCGCGCAGGCGCGTTCACGGTGGTGTGCGTGGACCAGGTCCGAGACCGTCCGGACTTGCTGGATCGCGTCCGCCGTGCGCCTGGCATTTAAGTGCGAGGACACGTCATCGTCGCCTGGGTGCGCTTTCTTCCGCACAACGATGAGGATGAACTTGCGGTGGATGAAGATGCTCTGCAGGAGTACGAGCGTATGGGGCGCCGCTGGTGTACGGCGTTCCAAGGAAACACGGCTGGGGAAATGCTTCACGGTGGCCGCGCATATGCATCGCCGTCTGATACAGGTGTTCTTCCTTCTTGTTGAAAGACGGGGTAACCCGACGGGGCTCACAGACGGGAAACGGTGGGGGGAGGGGGGGGCGGGAAACATAGGTACATCGCTTTCGACGGACTATCGTCGTTCTTGACGGACAACGCACAAAAGGCCGGCGCGCACTACGACGACGAGAACATCCGACGGAACGACAGACCGGCGGACCTCGGCGACACGGAGGCAAGTGCAGCACGGCGTCGATCACGTCATCGTCGCCTGGGTGCGCTTTCGTCCGCGGCTGAAGACGGCTTCCATCCGTTCAGTCGCATGGCATCCCGGTCGTCAACCCCGACCCCAATATGCTACGTGGCGCGTTGGACGGACGGACAGACGGACAACGTCCCCCTAAAAACGGCGTAAGGTCTCCGTTCCGACGACGGAACGACTATCGTCGTTCACGACGGACAACGCACAAAAGACGGAATGACAGACCGGCGGACCTCAGCGACACGGAGGCAAGTGCAGCGCGGCGTCGACGCCAAGACGGACGCAGGCGCGCAGGCGCGTTCACGGTGGTGTGCGTGGACCAGGTCCGAGACCGTCCGGACTTGCTGGATCGCGTCCGCCGTGCGCCTGGCATTTAAGTGCGAGGACACGTCATCGTTGCCTGGGTGCGCTTTCTTCCGCACAACGATGAGGATGAACTTGCGGTGGATGAAGATGCTCTGCAGGAGTACGAGCGTATGGGGCGCCGCTGGTGTACGGCGTTCCAAGGAAACACGGCTGGTGAAATCCTTCACGGTGGCGGCGCGTATGCATCGCCGTCTGATACAGGTGTGCTTCCTTCTTGTTGAAAGATGGGGTAACCTGACCGGGCTCACAGACGGGAAACGGTGGGGGGAGGGGAGGGCGGGAAACATAGGTACATCGCTTTCGACGGACTATCGTCGTTCTTGACGGACAACGCACAAAAGGCCGGCGCGCACTACGACGACGTGAACATCCGACGGAACGACAGACCGGCGGACCTCGGCGACACGGAGGCAAGTGCAGCGCGGCGTCGACGCCATGACGGACGCAGGCGCGCAGGCGCGTTCACGGTGGTGTGCGTGGACCAGGTCCGAGACCGTCCGGACTTGCTGGATCGCGTCCGCCGTGCGCCTGGCATTTAAGTGCGAGGACACGTCATCGTCGCCTGGGTGCGCTTTCTTCCGCACAACGATGAGGATGAACTTGCCGTGGATGAAGATGCTCTGCAGGAGTACGAGCGTATGGGATGCGTTGCACAAGTACCTGAGGCACTGCTGCGCTCCACGATCGGTCCTACAGATCCGGAGGTCGCCTACGTACTGTGAAGCACATTCCTTAATTACCGCACTGGCGCCGCTGGTGTACGGCAGCTGGAAGGAAACACGGCTGGTGAAATCCTTCACGGTGGTGGCGCATATGCATCGCCGTCTGATACAGGTGTGCTTCCTTCTTGTTGAAAGATGGGGTAACCCGACGGGGCTCACAGACGGGAAACGGTGGGGGGAGGGGGGGGCGGGAAACATAGGTACATCGCTTTCGACGGACTATCGTCGTTCACGACGGACAACGCACAAAAGACGGAATGACAGACCGGCGGACCTCGGCGACACGGAGGCAAGTGCAGCGCGGCGTCGACGCCATGACGGACGCAGGCGCGCAGGCGCGTTCACGGTGGTGTGCGTGGACCAGGTCCGAGACCGTCCGGACTTGCTGGATCGCGTTCGCCGTGCGCCTGGCGTTAAAGTGCGAGGACACATCGTCGTCGCCTGGGTACGCTTTCTTCAACACAACGATGAGGATGAACTCGCCGTGGATGAAGATGCTCTGCAGGAGTACGAGCGTATGGGATGCGTTGCGCAGGTACCTGAGGCGCTGCTGCGCTCCACGATCGGTCCTACAGATCCGGAGGTCGCCTACGTTCTGCGGAGCACATTCCTCCATGACCGCACTGGCGCCGCTGGTGTACGGCAGCTGCAGGAGACGTTACAAGAAAACACGGCTGGTGAAATCGTTCAGGGTGGTGGCGCATATGCATCGCCGTCTGATACAGGTGTGCTTCCTTCTTGTTGAAAGATGGGGTAACCCGACGGGGCTCACAGACGGGAAACGGTGGGGGGAGGGGGGGGCGGGAAACATAGGTACATCGCTTTCGACGGACTATCGTCGTTCACGATGGACAACGCACAAAAGGCCGGCGCGCACTACGACGACGAGAAAATCCGACGGAACGACAGACTGGCGGACCTCGGCGACACGGAGGCAAGTGCAGCGCGGCGTCGACGCCATGACGGACGCAGTCGTGCAGGCGTGTTCACGGTGGTGTGTGTGGACCAGGTCCGAGACCGTCCGGACTTGCTGGATCGCGTCCGCCGTGCGCCTGGCATTCAAGTGCGAGGACACGTCATCATCGCTTTCCCTCGCCTCCGCGATCGCTCCACGGGGAACTACGGCCCCCCTCGCGGGCGGACGGCCCGCGTCTAGTTCGGATTTTATGGAAACTCGCCGTTTTTCTCGGCGTCGTAGCGCCTTCGGAGCGTCGCTCGCGCATAAGACGTCGTCGTTTAAAACGCGAGGTCGCCGGTTCGATTCCGGTCGTGACCGGACGTTTCGCGGCACGAATCGTCGCCGCGTCGTCACTGGACGTTTCACGGCGCGTTCAGGTGCGACATCTCAATATATATGCAAGGGCACGCACATATGCAAGGGCATGCCTTTTATCGTCACCGGACGTTTCACGGCGCGAACCGGACGTTTTCGGCACGAATCGTCGCCGCGTCGTCACCGGACGTTTCGCGGCACGAATCGTCGCCGCGGCGGCGTCTGGCCGTGTATGATATTATGATATTATGGCACGTCGAATATGGCACGTCGACTTGCGCACCTGGACGCAACGATGCACCTTGCGCACCTGACATATGTAATATGCTGATGCATGTGCAAGTCCGTCTGTTCGACTCTTTGTTGTGTGTGCAAGTATGCGCACACGTGCAAGGGCACACATTTTATCATGAATGACATGATCTCATATAACATAATATGACATATGTAATATGCTGATGCATGTGCAAGTCGTCGCGCCGGATGTTTCGTGGCGCGAATCATTGCGTTCACGTGCGCGATTAGACGTGCGACATGCCAATATATTGTAGCCATCTATGATTATGGCTACGATCAGGGAAGATCACCGGCGTCGAAGTGCGCATCTGCGGCCGTCCAACGTTGTCCGCGTGAAATGTAGGGCTTTTTGTAAGATGTACGGCCTTCTTCCCGTGCGTCGGCTCGCTACAGTAGGTCGGATTGCATCGCGGATATACACATCCGTCCAATTTCTTTCTCTTAACATACGGTACTGCGGCTGCACACTGCATTACTGCACACTGGTCGGTGGCGCCGCCAACGTAAGCTGCACGGCCTTTCACGAAGCTGGGCTATTTACAGGCGTCGGCTCGCTACTGTGGGATTGTATCGCATATAGATCGCGTATATATCACACCCATATTACTCTCTTCCATGCGTGGTATTGTGGCTGAAGACGGCTTCCATCCGTTCAGTCGCATGGCATCGCGGTCGTCAACCCCAACCCCAATATGCTACGTGGCCAGCTGCCTGCGCGTGTTGGACGGACGGACAGACGGACAACGTCCCCCTAAAAACGGCCTAAGGTCTCCGTTCCGAAGACGGAACGACTATCGTCGTTCACGACGGACAACGCACAAAAGACGGAACGACAGACCGGCGGACCTCGGCAAGACGGAGGCAAGTGCAGCGCGGCGTCGACACCAAGACGGACGCAGGCGCGCAGGCGCGTTCACGGTGGTGTGCGTGGACCAGGTCCGAGGTTGCTGGATCGCGTCCGTCGTGCGCCTGGCATTAAAGTGCGAGGACACGTCATTGTCGCCTGGGTGCGCTTTCGTCCGCACAACGATGAGGATGAACTTGCGGTGGATGAACATGCTCTGCAGGAGTACGAGCGTATGGGATGCGTTGCTTAAGTACCTGAGGCATTGCTGCGCTCCGCGATTGGTCCTACAGATCCGGAGGTCGCCGGCGTACTGCGAAGCACACTCCTTAATGACCGCACTGGCGCCGCTGGTGTACGGCAGCTGCAGGAGACGTTACAAGGAAACACGGCTGGGGAAATGCTTCACGGTGGCGGCGCGTATGCATCGCCGTCTGATACAGGTGTGCTTCCTTCTTGTTGAAAGACGGGGTAACCCGACGGGGCTCACAGACGGGAAACGGTGGGGGGAGGGGGGGGCGGGAAACATAGGTACATCGCTTTCGACGGACTATCGTCGTTCTTGACGGACAACGCACAAAAGGCCGGCGCGCACTACGATGACGAGAACATCCGACGGAACGACAGACCGGCGGACCTCGGCGACACGGAGGCAAGTGCAGCGCGGCGTCGACGCCATGACGGACGCGGGCGCGCAGGCGCGTTCACGGTGGTGTGCGTGGACCAGGTCCGAGACCGTCCGGACTTAGGGTCCATGGCCCGGTCCATGGGCCGGTCCCGTGCGGTCCCTGCGGCCGTATCACGGGGGCCCCAGCCCCGGCCGCCCCCCGCCCGTGCTGCCCTATCGACTCCCGGTGCCCGTGGGGGGCCCCTGGGCCCACGGCGACCGGGGGCCCCCCACGGGCCACCGTCGGCCCGGGGCCCGGTGCACGAGGGCCCCCCCGGCCCGGGCGAGGGCCCCGGGGGCCGGACCCGCCGTGGGTCCCCCGGGGGCCCGGGTGGGCCCGTGGACCCCTGTGGACCCGTGGGGGGTGGCCCGGGGCCCCGGCACCGCCCACGGGGTGGGCCGGCGCGGGGGGCCGGCCCGGGCCCGGGGTCGGGCGGGGCCGGGCCGGACTGCCTGCCCCACGGGGTCGGCCGCCCCACCCGGGGACCGGGCCCACCCGTGCGGGGCCCTATGGGGCCACGGGTGGGCCCGCAGGTCATGGTGCGCGGGCCACCAGGGGGCCGCGGTCCGGTGGCGGGCCGGCCGGGCCCCGCTTGCGGTGGGCCGCCCGGTTGGGGCCCGCCTGACGATAGTCGTTCCGTCGTCGGAACGGAGACCTTAGGCCGATTTTTCGTTGTCCGTCCGTCTGTTCGGATTTTATGGAAACTCGCCGTTTTTCTCGGCGTCGTAGCGCCTTCGGAGCGTCGCTCGCGCATAAGACGTCGTCGTTTAAAACGCGAGGTCGCCGGTTCGATTCCGGTCGTGACCGGACGTTTCGCGGCACGAATCGTCGCCGCGTCGTCACTGGACGTTTCACGGCGCGTTCAGGTGCGACATCTCAATATATATGCAAGGGCACGCACATATGCAAGGGCATGCCTTTTATCGTCACCGGACGTTTCACGGCGCGAACCGGACGTTTTCGGCACGAATCGTCGCCGCGTCGTCACCGGACGTTTCGCGGCACGAATCGTCGCCGCGGCGGCGTCTGGCCGTGTATGATATTATGATATTATGGCACGTCGAATATGGCACGTCGACTTGCGCACCTGGACGCAACGATGCACCTTGCGCACCTGACATATGTAATATGCTGATGCATGTGCAAGTCCGTCTGTTCGACTCTTTGTTGTGTGTGCAAGTATGCGCACACGTGCAAGGGCACACATTTTATCATGAATGACATGATCTCATATAACATAATATGACATATGTAATATGCTGATGCATGTGCAAGTCGTCGCGCCGGATGTTTCGTGGCGCGAATCATTGCGTTCACGTGCGCGATTAGACGTGCGACATGCCAATATATTGTAGCCATCTATGATTATGGCTACGATCAGGGAAGATCACCGGCGTCGAAGTGCGCATCTGCGGCCGTCCAACGTTGTCCGCGTGAAATGTAGGGCTTTTTGTAAGATGTACGGCCTTCTTCGCGTGCGTCGGCTCGCTACAGTAGGTCGGATTGCATCGCGGATATACACATCCGTCCAATTTCTTTCTCTTAACATACGGTACTGCGGCTGCACACTGCATTACTGCACACTGGTCGGTGGCGCCGCCAACGTAAGCTGCACGGCCTTTCACGAAGCTGGGCTATTTACAGGCGTCGGCTCGCTACTGTGGGATTGTATCGCATATAGATCGCGTATATATCACACCCATATTACTCTCTTCCATGCGTGGTATTGTGGCTGAAGACGGCTTCCATCCGTTCAGTCGCATGGCATCGCGGTCGTCAACCCCAACCCCAATATGCTACGTGGCCAGCTGTCTGCGCGTGTTGGACGGACGGACAGACGGACAACGTCCCCCTAAAAACGGCCTAAGGTCTCCGTTCCGAAGACGGAACGACTATCGTCGTTCACGACGGACAACGCACAAAAGACGGAACGACAGACCGGCGGACCTCGGCAAGACGGAGGCAAGTGCAGCGCGGCGTCGACACCAAGACGGACGCAGGCGCGCAGGCGCGTTCACGGTGGTGTGCGTGGACCAGGTCCGAGGTTGCTGGATCGCGTCCGTCGTGCGCCTGGCATTAAAGTGCGAGGACACGTCATTGTCGCCTGGGTGCGCTTTCGTCCGCACAACGATGAGGATGAACTTGCGGTGGATGAACATGCTCTGCAGGAGTACGAGCGTATGGGATGCGTTGCTTAAGTACCTGAGGCATTGCTGCGCTCCGCGATTGGTCCTACAGATCCGGAGGTCGCCGGCGTACTGCGAAGCACACTCCTTAATGACCGCACTGGCGCCGCTGGTGTACGGCAGCTGCAGGAGACGTTACAAGGAAACACGGCTGGGGAAATGCTTCACGGTGGCGGCGCGTATGCATCGCCGTCTGATACAGGTGTGCTTCCTTCTTGTTGAAAGACGGGGTAACCCGACGGGGCTCACAGACGGGAAACGGTGGGGGGAGGGGGGGGCGGGAAACATAGGTACATCGCTTTCGACGGACTATCGTCGTTCTTGACGGACAACGCACAAAAGGCCGGCGCGCACTACGATGACGAGAACATCCGACGGAACGACAGACCGGCGGACCTCGGCGACACGGAGGCAAGTGCAGCGCGGCGTCGACGCCATGACGGACGCGGGCGCGCAGGCGCGTTCACGGTGGTGTGCGTGGACCACGTCCGAGACCGTCCGGACTTGCTGGATCGCGTCCGCCGTGCGCCTGGCATTTAAGTGCGAGGACACGTCATCGTCGCCTGGGTGTGCTTTCTTCCGCACAACGATGAGGATGAACTTGCGGTGGATGAAGATGCTCTGCAGGAGTACGAGCGTATGGGGCGCCGCTGGTGTACGGCGTTCCAAGGAAACACGGCTGGGGAAATGCTTCACGGTGGCCGCGCCTATGCATCGCCGTCTGATACAGGTGTGCTTCCTTCTTGTTGAAAGACGGGGTAAGCCGACGGGGCTCACAGACGGGGAACGGTGGGGAGAGGGGGGGGCGGGAAACATAGGTACATCGCTTTCGACGGACTATCGTCGTTCACGATGGACAACGCACAAAAGGCCGGCGCGCACTACGACGACGAGAACATCCGACGGAACGACAGACTGGCGGACCTCGGCGACACGGAGGCAAGTGCAGCACGGCGTCGATCACGTCATCGTCGCCTGGGTGCGCTTTCGTCCGCGGCTGAAGACGACTTCCATCCGTTCAGTCGCATGGCATCGCAGTCATCAACCCCGACCCCAATATGCTACGTGGCGCGTTGGACGGACGGACAGACGGACAACGTCCCCCTAAAAACGGCGTAAGGTCTCCGTTCCGACGACGGAACGACTATCGTCGTTCACGACGGACAACGCACAAAAGACGGAATGACAGACCGGCGGACCTCAGCGACACGGAGGCAAGTGCAGCGCGGCGTCGACGCCAAGACGGACGCAGGCGTGCAGGCGTGTTCACGGTGGTGTGCGTGGACCAGGTCCGAGACCGTCCGGACTTGCTGGATCGCGTCCACCGTGCGCCTGGCATTAAAGGCCGAGGACACGTCATCGTTGCCTGGGTGCGCTTTCTTCCGCACAACGATGAGGATGAACTTGCGGTGGATGAAGATGCTCTGCAGGAGTACGAGCGTATGGGGCGCCGCTGGTGTACGGCGTTCCAAGGAAACACGGCTGGGGAAATGCTTCACGGTGGCGGCGCGTATGCATCGCCGTCTGATACAGGTGTGCTTCCTTCTTGTTGAAAGATGGGGTAACCTGACGGGGCTCACAGACGGGAAACGGTGGGGGGAGGGGGGGGCGGGAAACATAGGTACATCGCTTTCGACGGACTATCGTCGTTCTTGACGGACAACGCACAAAAGGCCGGCGCGCACTACGACGACGAGAACATCCGACGGAACGACAGACCGGCGGACCTCGGCGACACGGAGGCAAGTGCAGCGCGGCGTCGACGCCATGACGGACGCGGGCGCGCAGGCGCGTTCACGGTGGTGTGCGTGGACCAGGTCCGAGACCGTCCGGACTTGCTGGATCGCGTCCGCCGTGCGCCTGGCATTTAAGTGCGAGGACACGTCATCGTCGCCTGGGTGCGCTTTCTTCCGCACAACGATGAGGATGAACTTGCGGTGGATGAAGATGCTCTGCAGGAGTACGAGCGTATGGGGCGCCGCTGGTGTACGGCGTTCCAAGGAAACACGGCTGGGGAAATGCTTCACGGTGGCCGCGCCTATGCATCGCCGTCTGATACAGGTGTTCTTCCTTCTTGTTGAAAGACGGGGTAACCCGACGGGGCTCACAGACGGGAAACGGTGAGGGGAGGGGGGGGCGGGAAACATAGGTACATCGCTTTCGACGGACTATCGTCGTTCTTGACGGACAACGCACAAAAGGCCGGCGCGCACTACGACGACGAGAACATCCGACGGAACGACAGACCGGCGGACCTCGGCGACACGGAGGCAAGTGCAGCACGGCGTCGATCACGTCATCGTCGCCTGGGTGCGCTTTCGTCCGCGGCTGAAGACGACTTCCATCCGTTCAGTCGCATGGCATCGCAGTCATCAACCCCGACCCCAATATGCTACGTGGCGCGTTGGACGGACGGACAGACGGACAACGTCCCCCTAAAAACGGCGTAAGGTCTCCGTTCCGACGACGGAACGACTATCGTCGTTCACGACGGACAACGCACAAAAGACGGAATGACAGACCGGCGGACCTCAGCGACACGGAGGCAAGTGCAGCGCGGCGTCGACGCCAAGACGGACGCAGGCGTGCAGGCGTGTTCACGGTGGTGTGCGTGGACCAGGTCCGAGACCGTCCGGACTTGCTGGATCGCGTCCACCGTGCGCCTGGCATTAAAGGCCGAGGACACGTCATCGTTGCCTGGGTGCGCTTTCTTCCGCACAACGATGAGGATGAACTTGCGGTGGATGAAGATGCTCTGCAGGAGTACGAGCGTATGGGGCGCCGCTGGTGTACGGCGTTCCAAGGAAACACGGCTGGGGAAATGCTTCACGGTGGCGGCGCGTATGCATCGCCGTCTGATACAGGTGTGCTTCCTTCTTGTTGAAAGATGGGGTAACCCGACGGGGCTCACAGACGGGAAACGGTGGGGGGAGGGGGGGGCGGGAAACATAGGTACATCGCTTTCGACGGACTATCGTCGTTCTTGACGGACAACGCACAAAAGGCCGGCGCGCACTACGACGACGAGAACATCCGACGGAACGACAGACCGGCGGACCTCGGCGACACGGAGGCAAGTGCAGCGCGGCGTCGACGCCATGACGGACGCGGGCGCGCAGGCGCGTTCACGGTGGTGTGCGTGGACCAGGTCCGAGACCGTCCGGACTTGCTGGATCGCGTCCGCCGTGCGCCTGGCATTTAAGTGCGAGGACACGTCATCGTCGCCTGGGTGCGCTTTCTTCCGCACAACGATGAGGATGAACTTGCGGTGGATGAAGATGCTCTGCAGGAGTACGAGCGTATGGGGCGCCGCTGGTGTACGGCGTTCCAAGGAAACACGGCTGGGGAAATGCTTCACGGTGGCCGCGCCTATGCATCGCCGTCTGATACAGGTGTTCTTCCTTCTTGTTGAAAGATGGGGTAACCCGACGGGGCTCACAGACGGGAAACGGTGGGGGGAGGGGGGGGCGGGAAACATAGGTACATCGCTTTCGACGGACTATCGTCGTTCTTGACGGACAACGCACAAAAGGCCGGCGCGCACTACGATGACGAGAACATCCGACGGAACGACAGACCGGCGGACCTCGGCGACACGGAGGCAAGTGCAGCGCGGCGTCGACGCCATGACGGACGCAGGCGCGCAGGCGCGTTCACGGTGGTGTGCGTGGACCAGGTCCGAGACCGTCCGGACTTGCTGGATCGCGTCCGCCGTGCGCCTGGCATTTAAGTGCGAGGACACGTCATCGTCGCCTGGGTGCGCTTTCTTCCGCACAACGATGAGGATGAACTTGCGGTGGATGAAGATGCTCTGCAGGAGTACGAGCGTATGGGGCGCCGCTGGTGTACGGCGTTCCAAGGAAACACGGCTGGGGAAATGCTTCACGGTGGCCGCGCCTATGCATCGCCGTCTGATACAGGTGTTCTTCCTTCTTGTTGAAAGACGGGGTAACCCGACGGGGCTCACAGACGGGAAACGGTGAGGGGAGGGGGGGGCGGGAAACATAGGTACATCGCTTTCGACGGACTATCGTCGTTCTTGACGGACAACGCACAAAAGGCCGGCGCGCACTACGACGACGAGAACATCCGACGGAACGACAGACCGGCGGACCTCGGCGACACGGAGGCAAGTGCAGCACGGCGTCGATCACGTCATCGTCGCCTGGGTGCGCTTTCGTCCACGGCTGAAGACGACTTCCATCCGTTCAGTCGCATGGCATCGCAGTCATCAACCCCGACCCCAATATGCTACGTGGCGCGTTGGACGGACGGACAGACGGACAACGTCCCCCTAAAAACGGCGTAAGGTCTCCGTTCCGACGACGGAACGACTATCGTCGTTCACGACGGACAACGCACAAAAGACGGAATGACAGACCGGCGGACCTCAGCGACACGGAGGCAAGTGCAGCGCGGCGTCGACGCCAAGACGGACGCAGGCGTGCAGGCGTGTTCACGGTGGTGTGCGTGGACCAGGTCCGAGACCGTCCGGACTTGCTGGATCGCGTCCACCGTGCGCCTGGCATTAAAGGCCGAGGACACGTCATCGTTGCCTGGGTGCGCTTTCTTCCGCACAACGATGAGGATGAACTTGCGGTGGATGAAGATGCTCTGCAGGAGTACGAGCGTATGGGGCGCCGCTGGTGTACGGCGTTCCAAGGAAACACGGCTGGGGAAATGCTTCACGGTGGCGGCGCGTATGCATCGCCGTCTGATACAGGTGTGCTTCCTTCTTGTTGAAAGATGGGGTAACCCGACGGGGCTCACAGACGGGAAACGGTGGGGGGAGGGGGGGGCGGGAAACATAGGTACATCGCTTTCGACGGACTATCGTCGTTCTTGACGGACAACGCACAAAAGGCCGGCGCGCACTACGACGACGAGAACATCCGACGGAACGACAGACCGGCGGACCTCGGCGACACGGAGGCAAGTGCAGCGCGGCGTCGACGCCATGACGGACGCGGGCGCGCAGGCGCGTTCACGGTGGTGTGCGTGGACCAGGTCCGAGACCGTCCGGACTTGCTGGATCGCGTCCGCCGTACGCCTGGCATTTAAGTGCGAGGACACGTCATCGTCGCCTGGGTGCGCTTTCTTCCGCACAACGATGAGGATGAACTTGCGGTGGATGAAGATGCTCTGCAGGAGTACGAGCGTATGGGGCGCCGCTGGTGTACGGCGTTCCAAGGAAACACGGCTGGGGAAATGCTTCACGGTGGCCGCGCCTATGCATCGCCGTCTCCGTCCCACCTGGCGGCTTGAAGCGCGCAACCGTGTATGTACTACTGACACGGTACAAGACACTCAACCACATCCGCCTCTTGCGCCCGCTCTCTACGACACCCGACGAGCGAAAACGAGTTGTCCAGCAGTTTCTGGCAGCAACAAAGCTCGACCCCGACCTGGCGGCCGAACTGCGCCTCCTTGACCTCGGGTTATCGTGGCTAGACGCGGGCTGTGGGCCCGCGAGGGGGGCCGTAGTTCCCCGTCCCCGCGGCGGAGGCGAGGGCACGCGTGCCGAATGGAAGGGGTAATACAAGAATGCAGAGGGATGCAGAGATGCAGTTCACCAGCGTGGGAGTCGAACCCACGAGCGCGCGGATCGCACTCGGCCGTGCAAGTGTGTCGTCATACAGCGAGGTGGCCGTTTGACGCTGGCATTTAACGCCATCCAGTGGCGGCAACTCCATGCACGCTCCATGCACGTTGTGTTTGGGGCAACCGGAGTGACTTACTGCTGGAGGGCCGTGACGAAAGTGGTCCGGCCCTCCGTGCTGGTGGTGACGGTGCCGGTGATGGCGAAGGAGTCGTAGGCGGTGTACGCGACCCGGTCGTTGTCGTCCGCGAAGCTCGCGTCGGCGAAGAAGTCCGCGTAGTTGGGCAGCTGTTGGAGGACGCCGGGGCTGTCCGTGCAGACTGGATACTTGCTATTGCCGACGCTGAGGACGAGCGGTATCACGGGCCGGGAGCCGACCGTCGTGACGGAGCTGGGATTCGGGGAGAGGCTGGCGGCGGCGTGTGCTCCATCCGACGGTAGGACAACGGCGGCCCGGTCGCGTTGCTCCCACGCAACCATCATGTCGTTCGTGTCGGCGCGGCTGTCGGTGGCCGCAGTGGTCTGCTGGGTAGCTGCTCGGAAGGTCTGCACCCGCTTGGGAGGGCGCTTGCCCGGGGCAGCTGCTGCCGCGACTAGCGCTCCGTTGAGGAAGATGCTGTTGTTGTACTGAGTATTGGACGGCGCGCTGATTTTGGCGGCGTAGATGTATAGCGGCGTGTTGTCGTCAGCCGCCGCTTGTAGCTGGGCAACGAAGTCGTCGGGCGCGGATTGCTTGACCGCCAGCTCCACGCAGCCGAGGTCGGGGGCGTCGGGGTTGCCGCACGCGACCCAGGCGTTGAACTTGCGGAAGGGTCCGCCGCGGAACAGCTTACCGTGCGGGACGACCAGGAGGGCGCTGCCGTCGGCCGGGTACTTGTCCTCGGCGTCCGCTTTGTCGGTTGCCGCGTTGTACGTCGGATAACGCAGCTTGGCGGTGTAAAGCATCGGGAGGACGGAGGTGCTGGCCACGGAAATTTGAGTCGTCGGGGTGACCTTGTATTGGGCCAGTGTCGGTCCGGCGAAGCGGGAGGTGACGAAGGCGGGCAGGGCAGCTGGCTCCACGTTCGTGAACGTGACGGCCCGTGCAAAGGCGTGGTTGGTTTCCATGTCGGCTAGGGCGCGGTTATCGAGCTGCAGGATGATGACGCCCTGTCCGACTGTGTTCACGCCTGCGACGAAGCTGCCGTTTCGGTTGGGTGCGCCGGCAAAGAGCCGGTCTTCATCTTTAGTCACCGGGCCGGCGGTGAAGGTGACGTGGCAGGTGACGGTTCGCGACCTACGGATGGGGTCGTTAGTCGCATGTTAGTCCTCATCCTTAAAGATGGCCCGTAGCTATCGCTTACGTGGACGCGGAGGCAGCGTCGGTGGGGCTGCCGAAGGTGGACGTGCTGCTTGTAGACGGTGCCGGGGTGAGTCGCCGGCGTTTGGGGTCGGGCGATTCCATTCGGGGCGGGAAGGGACGACGGAAAGCGGCGCAGTATATGGGTAGAGAGACGTTAAGGTAGAGTACAAGTTATGGGAAGCTCCGTGTGTTTAACGCTGTGCAACGCTGGACACCGCGGTACAACGCCTGTACAAGATTGGCAATCTTGTGTTCAAATCCGCCTCATCAACCCACGGGTCACCGCGGTCCACTTGCTGCGCGCGGCAACCTCGACGGCCCCGTTCTCGGCATCTTTCGGACGCGCAGAGTCCGTCCGTCCGACGGCTTCGTTACCCAGCTGCAAGTCACACGATTGTCGGGCATCGGCATTACAAGGCATCCGTCGTCCAGCGCCAACCCGCCCGATCCACACCTCCTACCTCCCCTTCTTCGCGCCTTCTGCCTTCGCTATTGCCGCGGTCACCACTTCGCCACTCTGCCACTTCCATCACGACTGTCGCCGTCGTTGCCGCCGCCTTGTCCTTCGTCATCGTTGCCTTCGTTGCAGACCTTCGTTGCAGAACCCCCACCATCGTCGCCGTGTCACGTGGTGGGCTAGACGCCTGATAGCTGCGGACGGCTCGTGTGTAGACTAGGTCCTCAAGTGCGAAATCCCGGTTTGTTGCGTCAGGTGGTGATGGATGCGATAGTCCGGTGCCGGGCGTGCTTTTACGGACTTTGGCAGCGGGATGTCGGTGGCGCGCACACGGCGAATGAAAGGGCTGGTGTTGGCACCGAGTGTGGCGAATGAAGGGGCTGGTGTTGGCAACGCAGGTTGCACAGACGTTCGCAGGGACGGTCTTGTCAATTCGGTTTCGTTCGTCAGGTGTGGCAGAGAGCGGGTACAGGAGGCGGGAACGTGTGTCGTAACGGTCCAGCAGCATTTTGGAAGACTCGAAGCGAACACTGAACACGGGTGTTTGTCCGTGTGCTTTCACTCCGGCACCCAGGCCACCTAGGGTCGCGGAACCTAAGGTACGCTGTGGATTGCAGGGGGCGTACAGACGGGAGGGGGGGCTGTCCGTGCGCCACCGCGTCCTAAGGCGCAATCGACTGCGGACGAGCGCAATCTACAACGCCCCCTTCAATTCACAGCGTACTTTAGGCTCCACGACCCCGTAGTTTCAACCTGGATGGCCTGGCTGCCGAAGTGGAACACGGACTGGCACCCGTGTCACTTCGGTGCTCGCCTAGAGTCTTCGAACATGCTGCCGAGTCGCCACAACACACTTGACTACGGCCGTCTCCTGTACTCATTCTCTGCCCCACCTGTGTGATCTGCGTTGCTTGCATGCGGCAGATGTATCGTAATGCCAACGTCCGGCACATATCTATACTTACACCTACGGCCGAAGCGCTACCTGGTCAGGTAAGATCCACTCTCCGGAGCACGTAGGAGACCCATACCACGGATCTACACCTCCCTCCCTACGTGCACTCCTTCTTCGCGCGCTCCGTCCTTCGCCTTCGTAGGTCAAATGCAACGCCTCTTGCCCTTGTCACTGCCGCCGTCGTCGTACAGCTATCCGCCGAGTCCGTCAGACCTCCAGTTCCCCACCATCCTACGCGCTCTCCTTCTCCGCGCTTCGCGCCTTTGTTACTGCCGTCGCCGTCGTGCAGCCATCTGCCGAGTCCGTCACTTCCATCATCACTGCCGCCGTCGCTGCCGCCGCGAGGGGTGCCGGTCTTGTGTTGAAATGCGCGTCATGGACTCAAGGGTCACCGTCATGGTCATGGTACGGACATTGACATTAGAATACGTCGGCCGCATGCAGGCAACACAGGTCGCAAAGGGGTTGGGAGATGTAGGGACGGCGGTGTGGCAGAGAGCGGGCACAGGAGGCGGAAAGGTGTGTTGTAGCGGTCCAGCAGCATGTTGGGGATTCCAGGCAACCACCGAAATGGTACAGGTGCCTGTCCGTGTGCTTGCATCACCCGTACTTCACTCTACAGCGTACCAGGTTCCACGACCTGGGTGCCGGAGTGAAGTACGGGTGACGAAAGCACATGGACAAACACCCGTGTCATTTCGGTGCTTGCTTCGACTCCCCAACACGCTGCTGGACCGCTACAACACACTCGACCACGGCCGTCTCTTGTGCTCAACCTTTGCCCCACAGACTACGTCGTCCCTGCGTCTCTCAACACTTGCGCGACTCGTGTTGCCCGCATGCGGCAGATGTATTGCAATGCTAACGTCCGGCACATATTTACACCTCCCATCGCAGCATCCTACGCACCCTCCTTCTTCACACGTTCCCCCCCATCCGTCGTAGGTCGGACGCAACGTCGGTGACGACACGGTAACACGGTGGTGTTCTGTCTACTCCCTCTAGTATATTTTCGCGACGAAATCGGCATGCAGAGCCATGAGCACCTCGGCGTCACCAGCCACTCCGGGACGAGCAACGTACGATCAACGTACCGCGTCCGCCACATCTCGGGCCCACCTAGCACTCGGAATCGGCAACCTGCCACAGCGTTCTCATCCACACCCGCATCCTCATCTTCATCCGCCGCCCTGTTTTTCGCCACCGTCGCCTCCGTTGCAGACCCCTCACCATCGTCGCCGTGTCACGTGGTGGTGGCTGCGGTAGTCCAACGCTCCTCCAGGTGCCGGGCGTGCTCGTATTCGGGTGCATAGCGGTTGCGGGTTGCGGTCGCGCGGCGGTCAAGGAGGCGCAGTTCGGCCGCCAGGTCGGGGTCGAGCTTTGTTGCTGCCAGAAACTGCTGGACAACTCGTTTTCGCTCGTCGGGTGTCGTAGAGAGCGGGCGCAAGAGGCGGATGTGGTTGAGTGTCTTGTACCGTGTCAGTAGTACATACACGGTTGCGCGCTTCAAGCCGCCAGGTGGGACGGAGAGGTCCGCAACCCAGCATTCTTCCTTGAAACTGCGACCCTGTACGAAATAGTCGGTCACGGCGTAGTAGTCACCCAGCGGCACGTTGATGCGACGCACGTTCTTGGTGGCGGTGCCGGTGTTGACAGCAGGTACGGTGATATTGGCTGCTGGTGAGGGGCGTGGTACGACGGTGAAGGCACCACCTTTGGATGCGAAGTCCGCCAAGTCCGCTAGCACCGTATTGGGCGCGTGTCCTTTAATTGGACGGACCATGACGGCTGCGGGTAGGTAGTGAAGGCGCCAGTACGGGCCGTGGCCGTCGTCGGGCGGTTCGCGGCTGTCGGTGAGCAGGCCGCACGCCTCGACTTCATTGTTGTGGCAGGCGCCAGCGTCGGCGGCAACGGTGTCGAGTAGCGTGTAGCGTGCTCCTTCGTAGTACCAAGTGTCGGCGGTTGTGTGGTCGAAGGCGGCGTCTTTGACTCGCATCGCGACAGCCTTCTCGACGTGCGAGAGTAGCGGCTGCTGGGCTGTGCCGTGTTGGCGGACCGGGACGTGGTCCGCGTTCCAGCTGACCAACCGTGCACCCTTGCGACGCGCCTGGAGCATGAGCAGTCGTGTGTTGAGGACGTGCCTGGGTTCGTTGCGTTGCAACACCACGCGGGGCTCGAGGTCCGTGAGGTCCGATAGGTCGGTGATGACGCGTTGGTTGAGCGCGTCTATCAATGCCGCCATGCGCGCTTCAGTGGGTTCGCCGCCGCCGAACATGGTCGCGAACTGCGTGAGCTGCTGACCGGACGGGCTGTTGTCTTGTCGTTGTTGTTTTTGCAGCATGAACACGACGTTGCCGAGCTGCCGGTACAGCTGGAAGCCATCGTGCAGGCGGGCGTGCGTCTGTGGTACGGGTCGGCGAGGGCGACGCATGGTCGCGGCAGTGTCGCGGTCGTTGTTGTGCTCGTCACTGCTGCTGGTGTTGCTGCCATCCGCACGGCGACCTTCGTCTTCGTCAGCCGAGGCTGGCCGGCGCCGGGTGTTCGGTGCCGACGGAGTGAAGTTGGGGTTCCGCTCAACGTCGGCCGCGAAGCGGTATGGTGGCGAACCGCCCGGTTGAGGATGCTGTAGCAGGTCGCCGATTCCGGCAGCGGCGCGGCCGGACAGGACACGGGTGCTCGAGTGGGTGGGTCCAAGATGTGACGGGGGCGGTACGCTGGCCGTACAGGAGTAGCTGATGGCGCCGAGGTGCTCATGGCTCTGCATGCCGATTTCGTCGATGAAGACAGCGCCATCACCGACGTTGCGTTTGACCTACGAAGGGTGGGGGGGAGCGCGTGGAGGTGTGGATTCGTGGGATGGTTGTCGTACGTGCTCCGGCAAGTGGATCGTACCTGAAGGCTGGCGTGGGCACCGCGCTTGGGAAGGTTGGCGCCACGCGAGCTGCTTTGGCTCGCAGAGATGCCGAACATCGAGTGGGTCGACAGGCTGCGGTGCACTGGGGTGTTGAAGGCGATCGCGGCGGCCCAGGAGTACGCGCATGTGGCGGCCCAGTCGGGGCTGTCGTGCTGGTACGTGTACCACAGCAGCGCGTGCACGAACCTTGTCTTGCCCGTGCCCGGGGGACCCATGATGAGCATCTGCGGCGGAACGCCTGGATCGGGTTCGTTGCGGCGGTCGAAGTAGCGTGCCACGAGCATGAACGGTACAGCCTGATCCGGCGCCAGGGTGAAGAGCTCGATGGTGTCGTCAACGGTAGGCGGCTGAGCCAGACGCAGGTATGTCGGCATCTCCGCTGTGACGAGTGCGCGGTCAGATTGTTGGCCGTCGTTCATGAGTACCGCCACTAGCGGGTAGCCGGGGCGGCGATCCAGACACAGGCGGGGGGGGCGGACGGCGGTGGCCGGCGTGGCGATGGCGCCTTCGGTCAGGACCACGTAGCGCTTCAACCGCTTGGAAGCTTCACTCAGCAGCGGGATGTCGGTGGCGCGTACACGGCGAATGAAGGGGCTGGTGTTGGCACCGAGTGCGTCGGGTAGAGGAAGCGCACGGCAACGCCGGGCTGCACCGTATGCGTACAGCCCCTCCACCGTGGTGCGGTCGTACAGGTCCGTCAGGGCGACGTCAGACAGGTTGAGCCCCGTCGTCGGGTCGCCTTGGCCTGGCACGAAGTCATATCGCTCGACCTGATTGTCGTGTGGTGGCTGTGTGTCAGGGTCGGGTTCGAGGCGGCCTCGCGCGGCGTCCGGGTCGTCATCATCCGAGTCACTGGAGGTGTAGTTCGGGGGGAGACCGGCAGCCGCAGCGGCGGCGCGGCGCTGGCGACGTCGCAAGTTGTATTCGGCCTGGCGCCGGCCGCTGGCGAGGTGCTCTGCTTCGATGTTGTCAAGCAGGGCACTGACGCAGGCTCTGTAGGATCGGCCTGCACCGGTGGTTCCCAGGTCCGTCCACCAAGCATCGTACGCTTCCTTCACCGTTTGATTGGCAGCCACCGGCTGGCCACGGTGAGCCTTGAAGATGCCCAACACGAATGCGTAGTAGGCGACGGCGGCTGCGGTGGTACTGCCTGCTTGAGGACGGCGGGGCAGTGCACCGCCCAGCAGGACGTACCTCGGCTGCGCCAGGCGACGGAGGACGTGTGTCAGGTACAGCGGGTGCGTCGGTTGGAAGGCCACCTTCTTGGGGGGAATGGTCGTTGCTGGACTGGTCGGTAGCTGGTCCGCAGCTGAACCGCCTGACGCAAGGAACGTCGCGGCGGCGGTGGGCTGGGCGCCAGATGGGCCGGAAGGTGCATCAGTCACGGGGGTCACAGCGGTGTTAGAGGCCTTGCGTTTGCGGTGACGAGTCGCGGGAAGGACTTGGGCGCCAAGGATAGCAGCGTGGGGGTGCTGTGCGGGCGTCACACGTTGCACTTCGAAGTTGGCCACGATATTGTAGGCGCTGCAATCGAAGCCGCTGAGCTCCACTCCGCGCTGCGTATAGTTCTGTACGGCGTCGGCGAGAGTGTAGCCACCGTGCTCCTCTGCCTCCACAAGCTCCACGCCGGTTTCCGCGTCTTCTGGCTCCACGGCGGACTCGGCCGCCAGTGCAGTGAATGCGCCCACCGGCAGGTAGTTACGTTTGTACGACGCTTGAAACGTATCGTGACCCGAGAGCTTGAAGACGATCAGTGCCATGCCGGCCGTGATGGTGGCCGTCATGCGGTGTACCGCGGCGCATAGGTTGGCGAACGCGCTGGGGCCATCGCCGCTGGCGCTGGGCGGGCTCCCCGCCATCATGAAGTCCTGCACGCGCCCGACGGCGGCACAGGTGAGGTGTGCCTGGCTGCGCTCGATTGTCTTTGCGGTGTACTTTGAACTGTAGTACGCAGCATCACGGGCACGGTCGATGGCGGGCTGTAGGAGGGGGCAGTCACCACGTTCGTTGACGGGGCGTGCTAGTTGTGCGGCGACGTCAGCCGTGTACTCCCGGTCGACCTCACAGGCCAGGGACATCAACTGGTTGCAGCCGAACGCGAGCGCAACGGCAGGCATGTGCGGCACGAGGTTGGACGCCAGGCGGGGCAACAAGAAGAGGCCGCCGGTGCCGATCCACTGAAAGGCCGTGCGGATGAGCCGGGGGAAGGCCATGCCGCAGCTGTCGTCGGTGCCGTGGCAGCCGTGGCGCTTGCAGGTCGTATTGTGGGTGTGGGTGAGGGTACCGTGTATGACGGCAGCGTGGTGGGCACGGCAGGCGGCGTGCCGTGATGGTGGAGGGAGCCCGCCGTTCGCGCACCCGGCCAGTCGTTCGAAGTCGCACGCGGCAGGTGGGCAATCTACCTGCACCGCCGGCACGGGCAGGCCGTGCTGCTGCGCCTCCGCTTCAGACATACCCATGACCAGAGGCTGCGTTGCACCGTCCGGGGCCGGAGCGTAGTACGGCGAAGGATACCACATTTCGCAGAGCGCATACGCAAGTGCCAGAGCCCGGCAGTTGGGTCCACAAAAGAACGCCTGCAGGTTCTCCAGCGCGAAGCACTCGAGATGTGCAACTCCGTGCAGGTGTAACGCCAATCGCCCGCTCTGCTCCACCTTGACAACCACCTCGAATACGACACCGCAGAAGCAGTTCGGGTCAGTCTGCCGCATTGCCCCAGGTGCAAAGCCAAACAGCTGCTCGACCACCACTTCTTTCGTGGCAACGAGCAGCGCGGCGCAGCTGTACGGGTCTTCCTTAACGCGGCGCCACTTTTCCACCGTGCTGGTGATCTGGGCGGGACGGCCGGTGTCGTCGAACTCGATGAACCGGCCAGACGCTACAACGGCGCAAGCAGCATGCATGTCCGCCGGGTTGAGGTTGAAGAACAGCGGCGGCCAGCCAATAGTGAGGGCAGCTGCACGCATCGTGGCCTTCGCACCGTTGTAGTAGGCATCCGTGAGGTCAATTCGCAGCAAGCTGGCACGTGCGCCCTCGAGGAGAGCGCGCACCACGGGCGACTGCTGCGACAGCAGCTGCCGTCGCTGGGCGTGACGGTACGGCAGCGCCAAGATGTCCGCCATGGCGCGTACGACATCCCTTGAAACTCGCGCCGCTGGTTCACCCAGCCGTGGTCGCATGCGCAGGGCCACTCCCACCTGCGCCATGCTCTGCTGCCGAACATTGATGTCGTACATGCGGGCAAGCAGCATCAAGTTGCCGCTGAACTGTGCCCGAGGCACCCGCCGTACCAGGTGGCTGCAGTATGATGCGAAGGACATTCCCGGCGGCCGCTGTCCGGACAAGCCATACGGAAACGAGACCGGGAAGCAGACGTTGAGGATGGCCGGATGACGATCATCCAGGATCCGAGCGTCACGGCCGCCAGCGGCGAATGCAAGACGTGCACGGCCGGTCAGCAGATCATGCACCACGTTGGGCCGGGTATCAAACTCGCTGCCGTCGGTCGGAACGGCAGCGGGCTGCGGCAGGACCAGTTCCAGCTCATTCGGAGCGCCCAGGTCGGCATCAGCTGTGTCGGACAGAGGGGACGGGAATCCACAAGCTTAACACGACGGGCAGACAGATGGACGGGTGCACCCTCTTGAGGTCGTATGTATGCGCGAATTGTTTCGAGGCCGTTCGGTGGATGTGACGGAATACGCGAATGGAGGTGTACGAAGGTGATAAAATGCACGCCCTCACTCACTCCGGATGGGAGCAGGGTCAGCTGCCTGACGCACGACGACCGCGAGGGGCGGTAAGCCCGTAGCGCCAGCTTCTGCAGTGAACAGTAGTCACAGTCGCGCACACACCGTAGATCAACAAGTGGCAATACGTAGAGTATTCCCCCACGCCTAACCTGACAGGAGGCTGAGCGCGTCCGATCGACACACAGACCAGCAGCCGCGACCCGTGCAAACCCACGGGTACGTACAGGTCGCAAAACACAGCAGCGGCACGGGCAACTCGCAGCTGTGCCCTCACAGACATACCCGCCATAGGAGTGTCCGAGACGGTAGGCCCGGTCGTGGGCACATCGGGACCTCCAGCAGATGTCAAGGCCGGAAGGATGCGGGCAAAGCACGTGGAACCAAAATTGTCAGTCCGATAGTGACGTATCTACGTTTCCCGCCCGGCACGTCTCCCAACCGTTCCCCGTCTGTGAGCCCCGTCGGCTTACCCCGACTTTCAACAAGAAGGAAGCACACCTGTATCAGACGGCGATACATACGCACCGTCGCCCTGAACGATTTCACCAGCCGTGTTTTCTTGTAACGTCTCCTGCAGCTGCCGTACATCAGCGGCGCCAGTGCGGTCATGGAGGAACGTGCTCCGTAGTACGCCGGCGACTTCCGGATCTGTAGGACCGATCGCGGAGCGCAGCAGCGCCTCGGGTACCTGCGCAACACATCCCATACGCTCGTACTCCCGCAGAGCATCTTCATCCACCACGAGCTCATCCTCGTCGTTGTGTTGAAGAAAGCGTACCCAGGCGACGACGACGTGTCCTCGCACTTTAACGCCAGGCGCACGGCGAACGCGATCCAGCAAGTCCTGCCGGTCTCGGACCTGATCCACGCACACCACCGTGAACGCACCTGCCAAATCCGCAATGCGCGCAGGCAGCTGACCGCGTAGCATGTTGGGATCGGGGTTGACGACCGCGATACCATGCGACTGAACGGCACACGGGAAGACCTGGGGGGGACGGCCCGTGAGATGCACAATCAGCAGCTGCTGCATCAGACGGCCCCGCCCCAAGAGTTGACTTTCCACAAACGTCGGTGTAGGCAGCGGGTCGCCCAGGTGATTGACAGACGGCACGTCGCCCGGATCGAGACGCGCCAGAGCCGCTTCAGGCACTCGGCGTACTGCAACGAGAGCGGCGACAGGCGGACATCGGTTAAGCAAACTCGAATGGCAATATAGGCGGCTCGACGAATCAAATGTGTTCATGTTCCCCTAAACGAGCCGGAAAAGATCCTCACCCGCCAGTGCCTTCTCGCAAGAGGCGCAGATAACGAATCGCTCGGAGCCACCATCGCCGCAGAACACGGTCCGGTTCGGCAAATCCGCATCAAGGCGCATGCAGAACGGCACCTCCACACTCCGCGGATCGTCGAAGCAAGGTCGCGGCTGCACCCGTGGTGGATATGGCCGCAACTCCGATGGGGCCGTGCCCTCTGCAGCACCCGTCGATGAATCCGACTCGTCAGCCCCATCGACACCACCATCACTGTCAGCCGCCGCCGCATCTTCATCCACGAATGCCGTGGGATCGGCGTCAGCGCTGGCACCCGCAGTACTGCCGCGCTCCGATCTGCCGATACGATACCGCACCGGTAAAACCGGATCCGGTGCCGGTGGTGCAACACCTTGGGCGGTGCAGGGCATGCGCCGCCAAGCCAGGGTACGCGCATGACGCGGCACGGCGCCTGTGCACATGATGTCAGCGCGTAAGATGTCCACGTTGGGGATGTCCACCCAAGCACGAAGCGCGGATTGGTCCTCCGAACACTGCTCCGAGCAGACGGCACACACCCGGGAAGGCATGCGCCGACGCAGTGCGGCGGCCATGCTGGAAGCAAGCTGCAGGTGTTTCTCATATGGTACCTGCCGCTCCACCGGAAGTTGACCACCAGGCAAATCCTGCACGCGCCCTTCCGGAATCACCCCAAGAAAATCAGGCGGCGCAGGGTGCCGGCCCTCGTGCAAGCAGGGAAACCGCATCAGGTCCCGCAAACGCTCAAGCAAGCTAGTTCGCGGAAGCTGTATCCCACGCAGCTGAGCACGGGCCTGCGCGTGCGCGGCCTCTGCAGCCCTGCACTCCGGGTCTCGACGGGCAGCCGCTCGTGCAGCGGTGTTACGCCGCTGTTCCGCAGCCCTGCACTCCGGATCTCGACGGGCAGCCGCTCGTGCAGCGGTGTTACGCCGCTGTTCCGCAGCCCTGCGCTCCGGATCTTGACGCGCAACCGCTCGCGCAGCAGCGTCACGCTCCTGCTCCGCAGCCGCGCGCTCCGGATCGAGACGAGCATCCCGCATCCGTGCTGCATCCGCGCTGAGCTGCACGCACGACGCACTCGTCCCTCTGAAACCTCTGAAATGGAAACCGCCGGCCAGTGTACCCAGACGCTCCCGACTACGCACCTCGGACTGCGGCGCCGCACAGAGCGAAGTGGCAAGCGCGGACCTCTGCCCGTCAGCGACGTCACGCCCCTGCTCCGCAGCCCTGCGCTCCGGATCGAGACGAGCTTCCCGCATCTGTATTGCATCCGCGCTGAGCTGCACGCTCGACGCACTCGTACCTCTCAAATGGAAACCGCCGGCCAGTGTACCCAGGCGCTCGCGACCGCGAGCCTCAGCCCGCCGAGGCGAATCATTTATTCGGTCCGTCATAACTGATGGGAGCCGTCTCTAAACGAACCGACGGCCGGGCCAACGGGGGGACGAACCGACGAGGAACGATCCGACAACTGTAAAGAGCCCAAGTCCAGGAAAAGCCGGCGACTGCACGTTAAGAGAAAGAAGTCGAACGGATATATATATATATATATATCCGCGACCACGATGCATATGATACCTGGGGCGAGCCGACGCACGCAAAGAAGGCCGTACGCCTTTCAAAAAGCCACACATTTTACGCAAACAACGTTGGACGGGACGCGCACCGGCGTTGGATGACGCGGTCATCCAACGCCGGAAGGTTCGAATATATGGCTATCAAATATGTATGGGTATATATCAATCCGGTCCGACTACAATATTACAAGTATGTATAGCGAACCGCGCACCCGGAGATGCATCGAGTCGCGCCGCGATCGCTCAGCGAGAACCATCCGGTGACGACCGGAATCGAACCCGCGACCTCGCCTTTTACGCCGCGATGTCTTAAGCGCGCGCGGAGCTCCGAAACCCGAGAACGACGGCCCGAAAAACGCGAGTTTCCAGAAAAAACCGAACAGACGGACTAGACGCGGGCTGTGGGCCCGCGAGGGGGGCCGTAGTTCCCCGTCCCCGCGGCGGAGGCGAGGGCACGCGTGCCGAATGGAAGGGGTAATACAAGAATGCAGAGGGATGCAGAGATGCAGTTCACCAGCGTGGGAGTCGAACCCACGAGCGCGCGGATCGCACTCGGCCGTGCAAGTGTGTCGTCATACAGCGAGGTGGCCGTTTGACGCTGGCATTTAACGCCATCCAGTGGCGGCAACTCCATGCACGCTCCATGCACGTTGTGTTTGGGGCAACCGGAGTGACTTACTGCTGGAGGGCCGTGACGAAAGTGGTCCGGCCCTCCGTGCTGGTGGTGACGGTGCCGGTGATGGCGAAGGAGTCGTAGGCGGTGTACGCGACCCGGTCGTTGTCGTCCGCGAAGCTCGCGTCGGCGAAGAAGTCCGCGTAGTTGGGCAGCTGTTGGAGGACGCCGGGGCTGTCCGTGCAGACTGGATACTTGCTATTGCCGACGCTGAGGACGAGCGGTATCACGGGCCGGGAGCCGACCGTCGTGACGGAGCTGGGATTCGGGGAGAGGCTGGCGGCGGCGTGTGCTCCATCCGACGGTAGGACAACGGCGGCCCGGTCGCGTTGCTCCCACGCAACCATCATGTCGTTCGTGTCGGCGCGGCTGTCGGTGGCCGCAGTGGTCTGCTGGGTAGCTGCTCGGAAGGTCTGCACCCGCTTGGGAGGGCGCTTGCCCGGGGCAGCTGCTGCCGCGACTAGCGCTCCGTTGAGGAAGATGCTGTTGTTGTACTGAGTATTGGACGGCGCGCTGATTTTGGCGGCGTAGATGTATAGCGGCGTGTTGTCGTCAGCCGCCGCTTGTAGCTGGGCAACGAAGTCGTCGGGCGCGGATTGCTTGACCGCCAGCTCCACGCAGCCGAGGTCGGGGGCGTCGGGGTTGCCGCACGCGACCCAGGCGTTGAACTTGCGGAAGGGTCCGCCGCGGAACAGCTTACCGTGCGGGACGACCAGGAGGGCGCTGCCGTCGGCCGGGTACTTGTCCTCGGCGTCCGCTTTGTCGGTTGCCGCGTTGTACGTCGGATAACGCAGCTTGGCGGTGTAAAGCATCGGGAGGACGGAGGTGCTGGCCACGGAAATTTGAGTCGTCGGGGTGACCTTGTATTGGGCCAGTGTCGGTCCGGCGAAGCGGGAGGTGACGAAGGCGGGCAGGGCAGCTGGCTCCACGTTCGTGAACGTGACGGCCCGTGCAAAGGCGTGGTTGGTTTCCATGTCGGCTAGGGCGCGGTTATCGAGCTGCAGGATGATGACGCCCTGTCCGACTGTGTTCACGCCTGCGACGAAGCTGCCGTTTCGGTTGGGTGCGCCGGCAAAGAGCCGGTCTTCATCTTTAGTCACCGGGCCGGCGGTGAAGGTGACGTGGCAGGTGACGGTTCGCGACCTACGGATGGGGTCGTTAGTCGCATGTTAGTCCTCATCCTTAAAGATGGCCCGTAGCTATCGCTTACGTGGACGCGGAGGCAGCGTCGGTGGGGCTGCCGAAGGTGGACGTGCTGCTTGTAGACGGTGCCGGGGTGAGTCGCCGGCGTTTGGGGTCGGGCGATTCCATTCGGGGCGGGAAGGGACGACGGAAAGCGGCGCAGTATATGGGTAGAGAGACGTTAAGGTAGAGTACAAGTTATGGGAAGCTCCGTGTGTTTAACGCTGTGCAACGCTGGACACCGCGGTACAACGCCTGTACAAGATTGGCAATCTTGTGTTCAAATCCGCCTCATCAACCCACGGGTCACCGCGGTCCACTTGCTGCGCGCGGCAACCTCGACGGCCCCGTTCTCGGCATCTTTCGGACGCGCAGAGTCCGTCCGTCCGACGGCTTCGTTACCCAGCTGCAAGTCACACGATTGTCGGGCATCGGCATTACAAGGCATCCGTCGTCCAGCGCCAACCCGCCCGATCCACACCTCCTACCTCCCCTTCTTCGCGCCTTCTGCCTTCGCTATTGCCGCGGTCACCACTTCGCCACTCTGCCACTTCCATCACGACTGTCGCCGTCGTTGCCGCCGCCTTGTCCTTCGTCATCGTTGCCTTCGTTGCAGACCTTCGTTGCAGAACCCCCACCATCGTCGCCGTGTCACGTGGTGGGCTAGACGCCTGATAGCTGCGGACGGCTCGTGTGTAGACTAGGTCCTCAAGTGCGAAATCCCGGTTTGTTGCGTCAGGTGGTGATGGATGCGATAGTCCGGTGCCGGGCGTGCTTTTACGGACTTTGGCAGCGGGATGTCGGTGGCGCGCACACGGCGAATGAAAGGGCTGGTGTTGGCACCGAGTGTGGCGAATGAAGGGGCTGGTGTTGGCAACGCAGGTTGCACAGACGTTCGCAGGGACGGTCTTGTCAATTCGGTTTCGTTCGTCAGGTGTGGCAGAGAGCGGGTACAGGAGGCGGGAACGTGTGTCGTAACGGTCCAGCAGCATTTTGGAAGACTCGAAGCGAACACTGAACACGGGTGTTTGTCCGTGTGCTTTCACTCCGGCACCCAGGCCACCTAGGGTCGCGGAACCTAAGGTACGCTGTGGATTGCAGGGGGCGTACAGACGGGAGGGGGGGCTGTCCGTGCGCCACCGCGTCCTAAGGCGCAATCGACTGCGGACGAGCGCAATCTACAACGCCCCCTTCAATTCACAGCGTACTTTAGGCTCCACGACCCCGTAGTTTCAACCTGGATGGCCTGGCTGCCGAAGTGGAACACGGACTGGCACCCGTGTCACTTCGGTGCTCGCCTAGAGTCTTCGAACATGCTGCCGAGTCGCCACAACACACTTGACTACGGCCGTCTCCTGTACTCATTCTCTGCCCCACCTGTGTGATCTGCGTTGCTTGCATGCGGCAGATGTATCGTAATGCCAACGTCCGGCACATATCTATACTTACACCTACGGCCGAAGCGCTACCTGGTCAGGTAAGATCCACTCTCCGGAGCACGTAGGAGACCCATACCACGGATCTACACCTCCCTCCCTACGTGCACTCCTTCTTCGCGCGCTCCGTCCTTCGCCTTCGTAGGTCAAATGCAACGCCTCTTGCCCTTGTCACTGCCGCCGTCGTCGTACAGCTATCCGCCGAGTCCGTCAGACCTCCAGTTCCCCACCATCCTACGCGCTCTCCTTCTCCGCGCTTCGCGCCTTTGTTACTGCCGTCGCCGTCGTGCAGCCATCTGCCGAGTCCGTCACTTCCATCATCACTGCCGCCGTCGCTGCCGCCGCGAGGGGTGCCGGTCTTGTGTTGAAATGCGCGTCATGGACTCAAGGGTCACCGTCATGGTCATGGTACGGACATTGACATTAGAATACGTCGGCCGCATGCAGGCAACACAGGTCGCAAAGGGGTTGGGAGATGTAGGGACGGCGGTGTGGCAGAGAGCGGGCACAGGAGGCGGAAAGGTGTGTTGTAGCGGTCCAGCAGCATGTTGGGGATTCCAGGCAACCACCGAAATGGTACAGGTGCCTGTCCGTGTGCTTGCATCACCCGTACTTCACTCTACAGCGTACCAGGTTCCACGACCTGGGTGCCGGAGTGAAGTACGGGTGACGAAAGCACATGGACAAACACCCGTGTCATTTCGGTGCTTGCTTCGACTCCCCAACACGCTGCTGGACCGCTACAACACACTCGACCACGGCCGTCTCTTGTGCTCAACCTTTGCCCCACAGACTACGTCGTCCCTGCGTCTCTCAACACTTGCGCGACTCGTGTTGCCCGCATGCGGCAGATGTATTGCAATGCTAACGTCCGGCACATATTTACACCTCCCATCGCAGCATCCTACGCACCCTCCTTCTTCACACGTTCCCCCCCATCCGTCGTAGGTCGGACGCAACGTCGGTGACGACACGGTAACACGGTGGTGTTCTGTCTACTCCCTCTAGTATATTTTCGCGACGAAATCGGCATGCAGAGCCATGAGCACCTCGGCGTCACCAGCCACTCCGGGACGAGCAACGTACGATCAACGTACCGCGTCCGCCACATCTCGGGCCCACCTAGCACTCGGAATCGGCAACCTGCCACAGCGTTCTCATCCACACCCGCATCCTCATCTTCATCCGCCGCCCTGTTTTTCGCCACCGTCGCCTCCGTTGCAGACCCCTCACCATCGTCGCCGTGTCACGTGGTGGTGGCTGCGGTAGTCCAACGCTCCTCCAGGTGCCGGGCGTGCTCGTATTCGGGTGCATAGCGGTTGCGGGTTGCGGTCGCGCGGCGGTCAAGGAGGCGCAGTTCGGCCGCCAGGTCGGGGTCGAGCTTTGTTGCTGCCAGAAACTGCTGGACAACTCGTTTTCGCTCGTCGGGTGTCGTAGAGAGCGGGCGTAAGAGGCGGATGTGGTTGAGTGTCTTGTACCGTGTCAGTAGTACATACACGGTTGCGCGCTTCAAGCCGCCAGGTGGGACGGAGAGGTCCGCAACCCAGCATTCTTCCTTGAAACTGCGACCCTGTACGAAATAGTCGGTCACGGCGTAGTAGTCACCCAGCGGCACGTTGATGCGACGCACGTTCTTGGTGGCGGTGCCGGTGTTGACAGCAGGTACGGTGATATTGGCTGCTGGTGAGGGGCGTGGTACGACGGTGAAGGCACCACCTTTGGATGCGAAGTCCGCCAAGTCCGCTAGCACCGTATTGGGCGCGTGTCCTTTAATTGGACGGACCATGACGGCTGCGGGTAGGTAGTGAAGGCGCCAGTACGGGCCGTGGCCGTCGTCGGGCGGTTCGCGGCTGTCGGTGAGCAGGCCGCACGCCTCGACTTCATTGTTGTGGCAGGCGCCAGCGTCGGCGGCAACGGTGTCGAGTAGCGTGTAGCGTGCTCCTTCGTAGTACCAAGTGTCGGCGGTTGTGTGGTCGAAGGCGGCGTCTTTGACTCGCATCGCGACAGCCTTCTCGACGTGCGAGAGTAGCGGCTGCTGGGCTGTGCCGTGTTGGCGGACCGGGACGTGGTCCGCGTTCCAGCTGACCAACCGTGCACCCTTGCGACGCGCCTGGAGCATGAGCAGTCGTGTGTTGAGGACGTGCCTGGGTTCGTTGCGTTGCAACACCACGCGGGGCTCGAGGTCCGTGAGGTCCGATAGGTCGGTGATGACGCGTTGGTTGAGCGCGTCTATCAATGCCGCCATGCGCGCTTCAGTGGGTTCGCCGCCGCCGAACATGGTCGCGAACTGCGTGAGCTGCTGACCGGACGGGCTGTTGTCTTGTCGTTGTTGTTTTTGCAGCATGAACACGACGTTGCCGAGCTGCCGGTACAGCTGGAAGCCATCGTGCAGGCGGGCGTGCGTCTGTGGTACGGGTCGGCGAGGGCGACGCATGGTCGCGGCAGTGTCGCGGTCGTTGTTGTGCTCGTCACTGCTGCTGGTGTTGCTGCCATCCGCACGGCGACCTTCGTCTTCGTCAGCCGAGGCTGGCCGGCGCCGGGTGTTCGGTGCCGACGGAGTGAAGTTGGGGTTCCGCTCAACGTCGGCCGCGAAGCGGTATGGTGGCGAACCGCCCGGTTGAGGATGCTGTAGCAGGTCGCCGATTCCGGCAGCGGCGCGGCCGGACAGGACACGGGTGCTCGAGTGGGTGGGTCCAAGATGTGACGGGGGCGGTACGCTGGCCGTACAGGAGTAGCTGATGGCGCCGAGGTGCTCATGGCTCTGCATGCCGATTTCGTCGATGAAGACAGCGCCATCACCGACGTTGCGTTTGACCTACGAAGGGTGGGGGGGAGCGCGTGGAGGTGTGGATTCGTGGGATGGTTGTCGTACGTGCTCCGGCAAGTGGATCGTACCTGAAGGCTGGCGTGGGCACCGCGCTTGGGAAGGTTGGCGCCACGCGAGCTGCTTTGGCTCGCAGAGATGCCGAACATCGAGTGGGTCGACAGGCTGCGGTGCACTGGGGTGTTGAAGGCGATCGCGGCGGCCCAGGAGTACGCGCATGTGGCGGCCCAGTCGGGGCTGTCGTGCTGGTACGTGTACCACAGCAGCGCGTGCACGAACCTTGTCTTGCCCGTGCCCGGGGGACCCATGATGAGCATCTGCGGCGGAACGCCTGGATCGGGTTCGTTGCGGCGGTCGAAGTAGCGTGCCACGAGCATGAACGGTACAGCCTGATCCGGCGCCAGGGTGAAGAGCTCGATGGTGTCGTCAACGGTAGGCGGCTGAGCCAGACGCAGGTATGTCGGCATCTCCGCTGTGACGAGTGCGCGGTCAGATTGTTGGCCGTCGTTCATGAGTACCGCCACTAGCGGGTAGCCGGGGCGGCGATCCAGACACAGGCGGGGGGGGCGGACGGCGGTGGCCGGCGTGGCGATGGCGCCTTCGGTCAGGACCACGTAGCGCTTCAACCGCTTGGAAGCTTCACTCAGCAGCGGGATGTCGGTGGCGCGTACACGGCGAATGAAGGGGCTGGTGTTGGCACCGAGTGCGTCGGGTAGAGGAAGCGCACGGCAACGCCGGGCTGCACCGTATGCGTACAGCCCCTCCACCGTGGTGCGGTCGTACAGGTCCGTCAGGGCGACGTCAGACAGGTTGAGCCCCGTCGTCGGGTCGCCTTGGCCTGGCACGAAGTCATATCGCTCGACCTGATTGTCGTGTGGTGGCTGTGTGTCAGGGTCGGGTTCGAGGCGGCCTCGCGCGGCGTCCGGGTCGTCATCATCCGAGTCACTGGAGGTGTAGTTCGGGGGGAGACCGGCAGCCGCAGCGGCGGCGCGGCGCTGGCGACGTCGCAAGTTGTATTCGGCCTGGCGCCGGCCGCTGGCGAGGTGCTCTGCTTCGATGTTGTCAAGCAGGGCACTGACGCAGGCTCTGTAGGATCGGCCTGCACCGGTGGTTCCCAGGTCCGTCCACCAAGCATCGTACGCTTCCTTCACCGTTTGATTGGCAGCCACCGGCTGGCCACGGTGAGCCTTGAAGATGCCCAACACGAATGCGTAGTAGGCGACGGCGGCTGCGGTGGTACTGCCTGCTTGAGGACGGCGGGGCAGTGCACCGCCCAGCAGGACGTACCTCGGCTGCGCCAGGCGACGGAGGACGTGTGTCAGGTACAGCGGGTGCGTCGGTTGGAAGGCCACCTTCTTGGGGGGAATGGTCGTTGCTGGACTGGTCGGTAGCTGGTCCGCAGCTGAACCGCCTGACGCAAGGAACGTCGCGGCGGCGGTGGGCTGGGCGCCAGATGGGCCGGAAGGTGCATCAGTCACGGGGGTCACAGCGGTGTTAGAGGCCTTGCGTTTGCGGTGACGAGTCGCGGGAAGGACTTGGGCGCCAAGGATAGCAGCGTGGGGGTGCTGTGCGGGCGTCACACGTTGCACTTCGAAGTTGGCCACGATATTGTAGGCGCTGCAATCGAAGCCGCTGAGCTCCACTCCGCGCTGCGTATAGTTCTGTACGGCGTCGGCGAGAGTGTAGCCACCGTGCTCCTCTGCCTCCACAAGCTCCACGCCGGTTTCCGCGTCTTCTGGCTCCACGGCGGACTCGGCCGCCAGTGCAGTGAATGCGCCCACCGGCAGGTAGTTACGTTTGTACGACGCTTGAAACGTATCGTGACCCGAGAGCTTGAAGACGATCAGTGCCATGCCGGCCGTGATGGTGGCCGTCATGCGGTGTACCGCGGCGCATAGGTTGGCGAACGCGCTGGGGCCATCGCCGCTGGCGCTGGGCGGGCTCCCCGCCATCATGAAGTCCTGCACGCGCCCGACGGCGGCACAGGTGAGGTGTGCCTGGCTGCGCTCGATTGTCTTTGCGGTGTACTTTGAACTGTAGTACGCAGCATCACGGGCACGGTCGATGGCGGGCTGTAGGAGGGGGCAGTCACCACGTTCGTTGACGGGGCGTGCTAGTTGTGCGGCGACGTCAGCCGTGTACTCCCGGTCGACCTCACAGGCCAGGGACATCAACTGGTTGCAGCCGAACGCGAGCGCAACGGCAGGCATGTGCGGCACGAGGTTGGACGCCAGGCGGGGCAACAAGAAGAGGCCGCCGGTGCCGATCCACTGAAAGGCCGTGCGGATGAGCCGGGGGAAGGCCATGCCGCAGCTGTCGTCGGTGCCGTGGCAGCCGTGGCGCTTGCAGGTCGTATTGTGGGTGTGGGTGAGGGTACCGTGTATGACGGCAGCGTGGTGGGCACGGCAGGCGGCGTGCCGTGATGGTGGAGGGAGCCCGCCGTTCGCGCACCCGGCCAGTCGTTCGAAGTCGCACGCGGCAGGTGGGCAATCTACCTGCACCGCCGGCACGGGCAGGCCGTGCTGCTGCGCCTCCGCTTCAGACATACCCATGACCAGAGGCTGCGTTGCACCGTCCGGGGCCGGAGCGTAGTACGGCGAAGGATACCACATTTCGCAGAGCGCATACGCAAGTGCCAGAGCCCGGCAGTTGGGTCCACAAAAGAACGCCTGCAGGTTCTCCAGCGCGAAGCACTCGAGATGTGCAACTCCGTGCAGGTGTAACGCCAATCGCCCGCTCTGCTCCACCTTGACAACCACCTCGAATACGACACCGCAGAAGCAGTTCGGGTCAGTCTGCCGCATTGCCCCAGGTGCAAAGCCAAACAGCTGCTCGACCACCACTTCTTTCGTGGCAACGAGCAGCGCGGCGCAGCTGTACGGGTCTTCCTTAACGCGGCGCCACTTTTCCACCGTGCTGGTGATCTGGGCGGGACGGCCGGTGTCGTCGAACTCGATGAACCGGCCAGACGCTACAACGGCGCAAGCAGCATGCATGTCCGCCGGGTTGAGGTTGAAGAACAGCGGCGGCCAGCCAATAGTGAGGGCAGCTGCACGCATCGTGGCCTTCGCACCGTTGTAGTAGGCATCCGTGAGGTCAATTCGCAGCAAGCTGGCACGTGCGCCCTCGAGGAGAGCGCGCACCACGGGCGACTGCTGCGACAGCAGCTGCCGTCGCTGGGCGTGACGGTACGGCAGCGCCAAGATGTCCGCCATGGCGCGTACGACATCCCTTGAAACTCGCGCCGCTGGTTCACCCAGCCGTGGTCGCATGCGCAGGGCCACTCCCACCTGCGCCATGCTCTGCTGCCGAACATTGATGTCGTACATGCGGGCAAGCAGCATCAAGTTGCCGCTGAACTGTGCCCGAGGCACCCGCCGTACCAGGTGGCTGCAGTATGATGCGAAGGACATTCCCGGCGGCCGCTGTCCGGACAAGCCATACGGAAACGAGACCGGGAAGCAGACGTTGAGGATGGCCGGATGACGATCATCCAGGATCCGAGCGTCACGGCCGCCAGCGGCGAATGCAAGACGTGCACGGCCGGTCAGCAGATCATGCACCACGTTGGGCCGGGTATCAAACTCGCTGCCGTCGGTCGGAACGGCAGCGGGCTGCGGCAGGACCAGTTCCAGCTCATTCGGAGCGCCCAGGTCGGCATCAGCTGTGTCGGACAGAGGGGACGGGAATCCACAAGCTTAACACGACGGGCAGACAGATGGACGGGTGCACCCTCTTGAGGTCGTATGTATGCGCGAATTGTTTCGAGGCCGTTCGGTGGATGTGACGGAATACGCGAATGGAGGTGTACGAAGGTGATAAAATGCACGCCCTCACTCACTCCGGATGGGAGCAGGGTCAGCTGCCTGACGCACGACGACCGCGAGGGGCGGTAAGCCCGTAGCGCCAGCTTCTGCAGTGAACAGTAGTCACAGTCGCGCACACACCGTAGATCAACAAGTGGCAATACGTAGAGTATTCCCCCACGCCTAACCTGACAGGAGGCTGAGCGCGTCCGATCGACACACAGACCAGCAGCCGCGACCCGTGCAAACCCACGGGTACGTACAGGTCGCAAAACACAGCAGCGGCACGGGCAACTCGCAGCTGTGCCCTCACAGACATACCCGCCATAGGAGTGTCCGAGACGGTAGGCCCGGTCGTGGGCACATCGGGACCTCCAGCAGATGTCAAGGCCGGAAGGATGCGGGCAAAGCACGTGGAACCAAAATTGTCAGTCCGATAGTGACGTATCTACGTTTCCCGCCCGGCACGTCTCCCAACCGTTCCCCGTCTGTGAGCCCCGTCGGCTTACCCCGACTTTCAACAAGAAGGAAGCACACCTGTATCAGACGGCGATACATACGCACCGTCGCCCTGAACGATTTCACCAGCCGTGTTTTCTTGTAACGTCTCCTGCAGCTGCCGTACATCAGCGGCGCCAGTGCGGTCATGGAGGAACGTGCTCCGTAGTACGCCGGCGACTTCCGGATCTGTAGGACCGATCGCGGAGCGCAGCAGCGCCTCGGGTACCTGCGCAACACATCCCATACGCTCGTACTCCCGCAGAGCATCTTCATCCACCACGAGCTCATCCTCGTCGTTGTGTTGAAGAAAGCGTACCCAGGCGACGACGACGTGTCCTCGCACTTTAACGCCAGGCGCACGGCGAACGCGATCCAGCAAGTCCTGCCGGTCTCGGACCTGATCCACGCACACCACCGTGAACGCACCTGCCAAATCCGCAATGCGCGCAGGCAGCTGACCGCGTAGCATGTTGGGATCGGGGTTGACGACCGCGATACCATGCGACTGAACGGCACACGGGAAGACCTGGGGGGGACGGCCCGTGAGATGCACAATCAGCAGCTGCTGCATCAGACGGCCCCGCCCCAAGAGTTGACTTTCCACAAACGTCGGTGTAGGCAGCGGGTCGCCCAGGTGATTGACAGACGGCACGTCGCCCGGATCGAGACGCGCCAGAGCCGCTTCAGGCACTCGGCGTACTGCAACGAGAGCGGCGACAGGCGGACATCGGTTAAGCAAACTCGAATGGCAATATAGGCGGCTCGACGAATCAAATGTGTTCATGTTCCCCTAAACGAGCCGGAAAAGATCCTCACCCGCCAGTGCCTTCTCGCAAGAGGCGCAGATAACGAATCGCTCGGAGCCACCATCGCCGCAGAACACGGTCCGGTTCGGCAAATCCGCATCAAGGCGCATGCAGAACGGCACCTCCACACTCCGCGGATCGTCGAAGCAAGGTCGCGGCTGCACCCGTGGTGGATATGGCCGCAACTCCGATGGGGCCGTGCCCTCTGCAGCACCCGTCGATGAATCCGACTCGTCAGCCCCATCGACACCACCATCACTGTCAGCCGCCGCCGCATCTTCATCCACGAATGCCGTGGGATCGGCGTCAGCGCTGGCACCCGCAGTACTGCCGCGCTCCGATCTGCCGATACGATACCGCACCGGTAAAACCGGATCCGGTGCCGGTGGTGCAACACCTTGGGCGGTGCAGGGCATGCGCCGCCAAGCCAGGGTACGCGCATGACGCGGCACGGCGCCTGTGCACATGATGTCAGCGCGTAAGATGTCCACGTTGGGGATGTCCACCCAAGCACGAAGCGCGGATTGGTCCTCCGAACACTGCTCCGAGCAGACGGCACACACCCGGGAAGGCATGCGCCGACGCAGTGCGGCGGCCATGCTGGAAGCAAGCTGCAGGTGTTTCTCATATGGTACCTGCCGCTCCACCGGAAGTTGACCACCAGGCAAATCCTGCACGCGCCCTTCCGGAATCACCCCAAGAAAATCAGGCGGCGCAGGGTGCCGGCCCTCGTGCAAGCAGGGAAACCGCATCAGGTCCCGCAAACGCTCAAGCAAGCTAGTTCGCGGAAGCTGTATCCCACGCAGCTGAGCACGGGCCTGCGCGTGCGCGGCCTCTGCAGCCCTGCACTCCGGGTCTCGACGGGCAGCCGCTCGTGCAGCGGTGTTACGCCGCTGTTCCGCAGCCCTGCACTCCGGATCTCGACGGGCAGCCGCTCGTGCAGCGGTGTTACGCCGCTGTTCCGCAGCCCTGCGCTCCGGATCTTGACGCGCAACCGCTCGCGCAGCAGCGTCACGCTCCTGCTCCGCAGCCGCGCGCTCCGGATCGAGACGAGCATCCCGCATCCGTGCTGCATCCGCGCTGAGCTGCACGCACGACGCACTCGTCCCTCTGAAACCTCTGAAATGGAAACCGCCGGCCAGTGTACCCAGACGCTCCCGACTACGCACCTCGGACTGCGGCGCCGCACAGAGCGAAGTGGCAAGCGCGGACCTCTGCCCGTCAGCGACGTCACGCCCCTGCTCCGCAGCCCTGCGCTCCGGATCGAGACGAGCTTCCCGCATCTGTATTGCATCCGCGCTGAGCTGCACGCTCGACGCACTCGTACCTCTCAAATGGAAACCGCCGGCCAGTGTACCCAGGCGCTCGCGACCGCGAGCCTCAGCCCGCCGAGGCGAATCATTTATTCGGTCCGTCATAACTGATGGGAGCCGTCTCTAAACGAACCGACGGCCGGGCCAACGGGGGGACGAACCGACGAGGAACGATCCGACAACTGTAAAGAGCCCAAGTCCAGGAAAAGCCGGCGACTGCACGTTAAGAGAAAGAAGTCGAACGGATATATATATATATATATCCGCGACCACGATGCATATGATACCTGGGGCGAGCCGACGCACGCAAAGAAGGCCGTACGCCTTTCAAAAAGCCACACATTTTACGCAAACAACGTTGGACGGGACGCGCACCGGCGTTGGATGACGCGGTCATCCAACGCCGGAAGGTTCGAATATATGGCTATCAAATATGTATGGGTATATATCAATCCGGTCCGACTACAATATTACAAGTATGTATAGCGAACCGCGCACCCGGAGATGCATCGAGTCGCGCCGCGATCGCTCAGCGAGAACCATCCGGTGACGACCGGAATCGAACCCGCGACCTCGCCTTTTACGCCGCGATGTCTTAAGCGCGCGCGGAGCTCCGAAACCCGAGAACGACGGCCCGAAAAACGCGAGTTTCCAGAAAAAACCGAACAGACGGACTAGACGCGGGCCGTCCGCCCGCGAGGGGGGCCGTAGTTCCCCGTGGAGCGATCGCGGAGGCGAGGGAAAGCGATGATGACGTGTCCTCGCACTTGAATGCCAGGCGCACGGCGGACGCGATCCAGCAAGTCCGGACGGTCTCGGACCTGGTCCACACACACCACCGTGAACACGCCTGCACGACTGCGTCCGTCATGGCGTCGACGCCGCGCTGCACTTGCCTCCGTGTCGCCGAGGTCCGCCAGTCTGTCGTTCCGTCGGATTTTCTCGTCGTCGTAGTGCGCGCCGGCCTTTTGTGCGTTGTCCATCGTGAACGACGATAGTCCGTCGAAAGCGATGTACCTATGTTTCCCGCCCCCCCCTCCCCCCACCGTTTCCCGTCTGTGAGCCCCGTCGGGTTACCCCATCTTTCAACAAGAAGGAAGCACACCTGTATCAGACGGCGATGCATATGCGCCACCACCCTGAACGATTTCACCAGCCGTGTTTTCTTGTAACGTCTCCTGCAGCTGCCGTACACCAGCGGCGCCAGTGCGGTCATGGAGGAATGTGCTCCGCAGTACGTAGGCGACCTCCGGATCTGTAGGACCGATCGTGGAGCGCAGCAGCGCCTCAGGTACCTGCGCAACGCATCCCATACGCTCGTACTCCTGCAGAGCATCTTCATCCACGGCGAGTTCATCCTCATCGTTGTGTTGAAGAAAGCGTACCCAGGCGACGACGATGTGTCCTCGCACTTTAACGCCAGGCGCACGGCGAACGCGATCCAGCAAGTCCGGACGGTCTCGGACCTGGTCCACGCACACCACCGTGAACGCGCCTGCGCGCCTGCGTCCGTCATGGCGTCGACGCCGCGCTGCACTTGCCTCCGTGTCGCCGAGGTCCGCCGGTCTGTCATTCCGTCTTTTGTGCGTTGTCCGTCGTGAACGACGATAGTCCGTCGAAAGCGATGTACCTATGTTTCCCGCCCCCCCCTCCCCCCACCGTTTCCCGTCTGTGAGCCCCGTCGGGTTACCCCATCTTTCAACAAGAAGGAAGCACACCTGTATCAGACGGCGATGCATATGCGCCACCACCGTGAAGGATTTCACCAGCCGTGTTTCCTTCCAGCTGCCGTACACCAGCGGCGCCAGTGCGGTAATTAAGGAATGTGCTTCACAGTACGTAGGCGACCTCCGGATCTGTAGGACCGATCGTGGAGCGCAGCAGTGCCTCAGGTACTTGTGCAACGCATCCCATACGCTCGTACTCCTGCAGAGCATCTTCATCCACGGCAAGTTCATCCTCATCGTTGTGCGGAAGAAAGCGCACCCAGGCGACGATGACGTGTCCTCGCACTTAAATGCCAGGCGCACGGCGGACGCGATCCAGCAAGTCCGGACGGTCTCGGACCTGGTCCACGCACACCACCGTGAACGCGCCTGCGCGCCTGCGTCCGTCATGGCGTCGACGCCGCGCTGCACTTGCCTCCGTGTCGCCGAGGTCCGCCGGTCTGTCGTTCCGTCGGATGTTCACGTCGTCGTAGTGCGCGCCGGCCTTTTGTGCGTTGTCCGTCAAGAACGACGATAGTCCGTCGAAAGCGATGTACCTATGTTTCCCGCCCTCCCCTCCCCCCACCGTTTCCCGTCTGTGAGCCCGGTCAGGTTACCCCATCTTTCAACAAGAAGGAAGCACACCTGTATCAGACGGCGATGCATACGCGCCGCCACCGTGAAGGATTTCACCAGCCGTGTTTCCTTGGAACGCCGTACACCAGCGGCGCCCCATACGCTCGTACTCCTGCAGAGCATCTTCATCCACCGCAAGTTCATCCTCATCGTTGTGCGGAAGAAAGCGCACCCAGGCAACGATGACGTGTCCTCGCACTTAAATGCCAGGCGCACGGCGGACGCGATCCAGCAAGTCCGGACGGTCTCGGACCTGGTCCACGCACACCACCGTGAACGCGCCTGCGCGCCTGCGTCCGTCTTGGCGTCGACGCCGCGCTGCACTTGCCTCCGTGTCGCTGAGGTCCGCCGGTCTGTCATTCCGTCTTTTGTGCGTTGTCCGTCGTGAACGACGATAGTCGTTCCGTCGTCGGAACGGAGACCTTACGCCGTTTTTAGGGGGACGTTGTCCGTCTGTCCGTCCGTCCAACGCGCCACGTAGCATATTGGGGTCGGGGTTGACGACCGGGATGCCATGCGACTGAACGGATGGAAGCCGTCTTCAGCCGCGGACGAAAGCGCACCCAGGCGACGATGACGTGATCGACGCCGTGCTGCACTTGCCTCCGTGTCGCCGAGGTCCGCCGGTCTGTCGTTCCGTCGGATGTTCTCGTCGTCGTAGTGCGCGCCGGCCTTTTGTGCGTTGTCCGTCAAGAACGACGATAGTCCGTCGAAAGCGATGTACCTATGTTTCCCGCCCCCCCCTCCCCCCACCGTTTCCCGTCTGTGAGCCCCGTCGGGTTACCCCGTCTTTCAACAAGAAGGAAGAACACCTGTATCAGACGGCGATGCATATGCGCGGCCACCGTGAAGCATTTCCCCAGCCGTGTTTCCTTGGAACGCCGTACACCAGCGGCGCCCCATACGCTCGTACTCCTGCAGAGCATCTTCATCCACCGCAAGTTCATCCTCATCGTTGTGCGGAAGAAAGCGCACCCAGGCGACGATGACGTGTCCTCGCACTTAAATGCCAGGCGCACGGCGGACGCGATCCAGCAAGTCCGGACGGTCTCGGACCTGGTCCACGCACACCACCGTGAACGCGCCTGCGCGCCTGCGTCCGTCATGGCGTCGACGCCGCGCTGCACTTGCCTCCGTGTCGCCGAGGTCCGCCGGTCTGTCGTTCCGTCGGATGTTCTCGTCATCGTAGTGCGCGCCGGCCTTTTGTGCGTTGTCCGTCAAGAACGACGATAGTCCGTCGAAAGCGATGTACCTATGTTTCCCGCCCCCCCCTCCCCCCACCGTTTCCCGTCTGTGAGCCCCGTCGGGTTACCCCGTCTTTCAACAAGAAGGAAGAACACCTGTATCAGACGGCGATGCATATGCGCGGCCACCGTGAAGCATTTCCCCAGCCGTGTTTCCTTGTAACGTCTCCTGCAGCTGCCGTACACCAGCGGCGCCAGTGCGGTCATTAAGGAGTGTGCTTCGCAGTACGCCGGCGACCTCCGGATCTGTAGGACCAATCGCGGAGCGCAGCAGTGCCTCAGGTACTTAAGCAACGCATCCCATACGCTCGTACTCCTGCAGAGCATGTTCATCCACCGCAAGTTCATCCTCATCGTTGTGCGGACGAAAGCGCACCCAGGCGACAATGACGTGTCCTCGCACTTTAATGCCAGGCGCACGACGGACGCGATCCAGCAAGTCCGGACGGTCTCAGACCTGGTCCACGCACACCACCGTGAACGCGCCTGCGCGCCTGCGTCCGTCTTGGTGTCGACGCCGCGCTGCACTTGCCTCCGTCTCGCCGAGGTCCGCCGGTCTGTCGTTCCGTCTTTTGTGCGTTGTCCGTCGTGAACGACGATAGTCGTTCCGTCTTCGGAACGGAGACCTTAGGCCGTTTTTAGGGGGACGTTGTCCGTCTGTCCGTCCGTCCAACACGCGCAGACAGCTGGCCACGTAGCATATTGGGGTTGGGGTTGACGACCGCGATGCCATGCGACTGAACGGATGGAAGCCGTCTTCAGCCACAATACCACGCATGGAAGAGAGTAATATGGGTGTGATATATACGCGATCTATATGCGATACAATCCCACAGTAGCGAGCCGACGCCTGTAAATAGCCCAGCTTCGTGAAAGGCCGTGCAGCTTACGTTGGCGGCGCCACCGACCAGTGTGCAGTAATGCAGTGTGCAGCCGCAGTACCGTATGTTAAGAGAAAGAAATTGGACGGATGTGTATATCCGCGATGCAATCCGACCTACTGTAGCGAGCCGACGCACGCGAAGAAGGCCGTACATCTTACAAAAAGCCCTACATTTCACGCGGACAACGTTGGACGGCCGCAGATGCGCACTTCGACGCCGGTGATCTTCCCTGATCGTAGCCATAATCATAGATGGCTACAATATATTGGCATGTCGCACGTCTAATCGCGCACGTGAACGCAATGATTCGCGCCACGAAACATCCGGCGCGACGACTTGCACATGCATCAGCATATTACATATGTCATATTATGTTATATGAGATCATGTCATTCATGATAAAATGTGTGCCCTTGCACGTGTGCGCATACTTGCACACACAACAAAGAGTCGAACAGACGGACTTGCACATGCATCAGCATATTACATATGTCAGGTGCGCAAGGTGCATCGTTGCGTCCAGGTGCGCAAGTCGACGTGCCATATTCGACGTGCCATAATATCATAATATCATACACGGCCAGACGCCGCCGCGGCGACGATTCGTGCCGCGAAACGTCCGGTGACGACGCGGCGACGATTCGTGCCGAAAACGTCCGGTTCGCGCCGTGAAACGTCCGGTGACGATAAAAGGCATGCCCTTGCATATGTGCGTGCCCTTGCATATATTGAGATGTCGCACCTGAACGCGCCGTGAAACGTCCAGTGACGACGCGGCGACGATTCGTGCCGCGAAACGTCCGGTCACGACCGGAATCGAACCGGCGACCTCGCATTTTAAACGACGACGTCTTAAGCGCGAGCGATGCTCCGAAGGCGCTACGACGACGAAAATAACCGCGAGTTTCCATAAACCCGAACAGACGGACGGACGGACAACGAAAAATCGGGGTAAGGTCTCCGTTCCGACGACGGAACGACTATCGTCGTTCACGTCTATGTCGGAACTACGACGACGGACAACGAAAAATCGGGGTAAGGTCTCCGTTCCGACGACGGAACGACTATCGTCGTTCACGTCTATGTCGGAACTACGACGACGGACAACGAAAAATCGGGGTAAGGTCTCCGTTCCGACGACGGAACAACGACAAGACAACAGCCCGTCCGGTCAGCAGCTCACGCAGTTCGCGACCATGTTCGGCGGCGGCGAACCCACTGAAGCGCGCATGGCGGCATTGATAGACGCGCTCAACCAACGCGTCATCACCGACCTATCGGACCTCACGGACCTCGAGCCCCGCGTGGTGTTGCAACGCAACGAACCCAGGCACGTCCTCAACACACGACTGCTCATGTCGGGCTTGGTGACCGGATTGTCTACAGACCCACCATCCCATCACAAGAAAACGTCAACCTCTAGACGCGGGCTGTGGGCCCGCGAGGGGGGCCGTAGTTCCCCGTCCCCGCGGCGGAGGCGAGGGCACGCGTGCCGAATGGAAGGGGTAATACAAGAATGCAGAGGGATGCAGAGATGCAGTTCACCAGCGTGGGAGTCGAACCCACGAGCGCGCGGATCGCACTCGGCCGTGCAAGTGTGTCGTCATACAGCGAGGTGGCCGTTTGACGCTGGCATTTAACGCCATCCAGTGGCGGCAACTCCATGCACGCTCCATGCACGTTGTGTTTGGGGCAACCGGAGTGACTTACTGCTGGAGGGCCGTGACGAAAGTGGTCCGGCCCTCCGTGCTGGTGGTGACGGTGCCGGTGATGGCGAAGGAGTCGTAGGCGGTGTACGCGACCCGGTCGTTGTCGTCCGCGAAGCTCGCGTCGGCGAAGAAGTCCGCGTAGTTGGGCAGCTGTTGGAGGACGCCGGGGCTGTCCGTGCAGACTGGATACTTGCTATTGCCGACGCTGAGGACGAGCGGTATCACGGGCCGGGAGCCGACCGTCGTGACGGAGCTGGGATTCGGGGAGAGGCTGGCGGCGGCGTGTGCTCCATCCGACGGTAGGACAACGGCGGCCCGGTCGCGTTGCTCCCACGCAACCATCATGTCGTTCGTGTCGGCGCGGCTGTCGGTGGCCGCAGTGGTCTGCTGGGTAGCTGCTCGGAAGGTCTGCACCCGCTTGGGAGGGCGCTTGCCCGGGGCAGCTGCTGCCGCGACTAGCGCTCCGTTGAGGAAGATGCTGTTGTTGTACTGAGTATTGGACGGCGCGCTGATTTTGGCGGCGTAGATGTATAGCGGCGTGTTGTCGTCAGCCGCCGCTTGTAGCTGGGCAACGAAGTCGTCGGGCGCGGATTGCTTGACCGCCAGCTCCACGCAGCCGAGGTCGGGGGCGTCGGGGTTGCCGCACGCGACCCAGGCGTTGAACTTGCGGAAGGGTCCGCCGCGGAACAGCTTACCGTGCGGGACGACCAGGAGGGCGCTGCCGTCGGCCGGGTACTTGTCCTCGGCGTCCGCTTTGTCGGTTGCCGCGTTGTACGTCGGATAACGCAGCTTGGCGGTGTAAAGCATCGGGAGGACGGAGGTGCTGGCCACGGAAATTTGAGTCGTCGGGGTGACCTTGTATTGGGCCAGTGTCGGTCCGGCGAAGCGGGAGGTGACGAAGGCGGGCAGGGCAGCTGGCTCCACGTTCGTGAACGTGACGGCCCGTGCAAAGGCGTGGTTGGTTTCCATGTCGGCTAGGGCGCGGTTATCGAGCTGCAGGATGATGACGCCCTGTCCGACTGTGTTCACGCCTGCGACGAAGCTGCCGTTTCGGTTGGGTGCGCCGGCAAAGAGCCGGTCTTCATCTTTAGTCACCGGGCCGGCGGTGAAGGTGACGTGGCAGGTGACGGTTCGCGACCTACGGATGGGGTCGTTAGTCGCATGTTAGTCCTCATCCTTAAAGATGGCCCGTAGCTATCGCTTACGTGGACGCGGAGGCAGCGTCGGTGGGGCTGCCGAAGGTGGACGTGCTGCTTGTAGACGGTGCCGGGGTGAGTCGCCGGCGTTTGGGGTCGGGCGATTCCATTCGGGGCGGGAAGGGACGACGGAAAGCGGCGCAGTATATGGGTAGAGAGACGTTAAGGTAGAGTACAAGTTATGGGAAGCTCCGTGTGTTTAACGCTGTGCAACGCTGGACACCGCGGTACAACGCCTGTACAAGATTGGCAATCTTGTGTTCAAATCCGCCTCATCAACCCACGGGTCACCGCGGTCCACTTGCTGCGCGCGGCAACCTCGACGGCCCCGTTCTCGGCATCTTTCGGACGCGCAGAGTCCGTCCGTCCGACGGCTTCGTTACCCAGCTGCAAGTCACACGATTGTCGGGCATCGGCATTACAAGGCATCCGTCGTCCAGCGCCAACCCGCCCGATCCACACCTCCTACCTCCCCTTCTTCGCGCCTTCTGCCTTCGCTATTGCCGCGGTCACCACTTCGCCACTCTGCCACTTCCATCACGACTGTCGCCGTCGTTGCCGCCGCCTTGTCCTTCGTCATCGTTGCCTTCGTTGCAGACCTTCGTTGCAGAACCCCCACCATCGTCGCCGTGTCACGTGGTGGGCTAGACGCCTGATAGCTGCGGACGGCTCGTGTGTAGACTAGGTCCTCAAGTGCGAAATCCCGGTTTGTTGCGTCAGGTGGTGATGGATGCGATAGTCCGGTGCCGGGCGTGCTTTTACGGACTTTGGCAGCGGGATGTCGGTGGCGCGCACACGGCGAATGAAAGGGCTGGTGTTGGCACCGAGTGTGGCGAATGAAGGGGCTGGTGTTGGCAACGCAGGTTGCACAGACGTTCGCAGGGACGGTCTTGTCAATTCGGTTTCGTTCGTCAGGTGTGGCAGAGAGCGGGTACAGGAGGCGGGAACGTGTGTCGTAACGGTCCAGCAGCATTTTGGAAGACTCGAAGCGAACACTGAACACGGGTGTTTGTCCGTGTGCTTTCACTCCGGCACCCAGGCCACCTAGGGTCGCGGAACCTAAGGTACGCTGTGGATTGCAGGGGGCGTACAGACGGGAGGGGGGGCTGTCCGTGCGCCACCGCGTCCTAAGGCGCAATCGACTGCGGACGAGCGCAATCTACAACGCCCCCTTCAATTCACAGCGTACTTTAGGCTCCACGACCCCGTAGTTTCAACCTGGATGGCCTGGCTGCCGAAGTGGAACACGGACTGGCACCCGTGTCACTTCGGTGCTCGCCTAGAGTCTTCGAACATGCTGCCGAGTCGCCACAACACACTTGACTACGGCCGTCTCCTGTACTCATTCTCTGCCCCACCTGTGTGATCTGCGTTGCTTGCATGCGGCAGATGTATCGTAATGCCAACGTCCGGCACATATCTATACTTACACCTACGGCCGAAGCGCTACCTGGTCAGGTAAGATCCACTCTCCGGAGCACGTAGGAGACCCATACCACGGATCTACACCTCCCTCCCTACGTGCACTCCTTCTTCGCGCGCTCCGTCCTTCGCCTTCGTAGGTCAAATGCAACGCCTCTTGCCCTTGTCACTGCCGCCGTCGTCGTACAGCTATCCGCCGAGTCCGTCAGACCTCCAGTTCCCCACCATCCTACGCGCTCTCCTTCTCCGCGCTTCGCGCCTTTGTTACTGCCGTCGCCGTCGTGCAGCCATCTGCCGAGTCCGTCACTTCCATCATCACTGCCGCCGTCGCTGCCGCCGCGAGGGGTGCCGGTCTTGTGTTGAAATGCGCGTCATGGACTCAAGGGTCACCGTCATGGTCATGGTACGGACATTGACATTAGAATACGTCGGCCGCATGCAGGCAACACAGGTCGCAAAGGGGTTGGGAGATGTAGGGACGGCGGTGTGGCAGAGAGCGGGCACAGGAGGCGGAAAGGTGTGTTGTAGCGGTCCAGCAGCATGTTGGGGATTCCAGGCAACCACCGAAATGGTACAGGTGCCTGTCCGTGTGCTTGCATCACCCGTACTTCACTCTACAGCGTACCAGGTTCCACGACCTGGGTGCCGGAGTGAAGTACGGGTGACGAAAGCACATGGACAAACACCCGTGTCATTTCGGTGCTTGCTTCGACTCCCCAACACGCTGCTGGACCGCTACAACACACTCGACCACGGCCGTCTCTTGTGCTCAACCTTTGCCCCACAGACTACGTCGTCCCTGCGTCTCTCAACACTTGCGCGACTCGTGTTGCCCGCATGCGGCAGATGTATTGCAATGCTAACGTCCGGCACATATTTACACCTCCCATCGCAGCATCCTACGCACCCTCCTTCTTCACACGTTCCCCCCCATCCGTCGTAGGTCGGACGCAACGTCGGTGACGACACGGTAACACGGTGGTGTTCTGTCTACTCCCTCTAGTATATTTTCGCGACGAAATCGGCATGCAGAGCCATGAGCACCTCGGCGTCACCAGCCACTCCGGGACGAGCAACGTACGATCAACGTACCGCGTCCGCCACATCTCGGGCCCACCTAGCACTCGGAATCGGCAACCTGCCACAGCGTTCTCATCCACACCCGCATCCTCATCTTCATCCGCCGCCCTGTTTTTCGCCACCGTCGCCTCCGTTGCAGACCCCTCACCATCGTCGCCGTGTCACGTGGTGGTGGCTGCGGTAGTCCAACGCTCCTCCAGGTGCCGGGCGTGCTCGTATTCGGGTGCATAGCGGTTGCGGGTTGCGGTCGCGCGGCGGTCAAGGAGGCGCAGTTCGGCCGCCAGGTCGGGGTCGAGCTTTGTTGCTGCCAGAAACTGCTGGACAACTCGTTTTCGCTCGTCGGGTGTCGTAGAGAGCGGGCGCAAGAGGCGGATGTGGTTGAGTGTCTTGTACCGTGTCAGTAGTACATACACGGTTGCGCGCTTCAAGCCGCCAGGTGGGACGGAGAGGTCCGCAACCCAGCATTCTTCCTTGAAACTGCGACCCTGTACGAAATAGTCGGTCACGGCGTAGTAGTCACCCAGCGGCACGTTGATGCGACGCACGTTCTTGGTGGCGGTGCCGGTGTTGACAGCAGGTACGGTGATATTGGCTGCTGGTGAGGGGCGTGGTACGACGGTGAAGGCACCACCTTTGGATGCGAAGTCCGCCAAGTCCGCTAGCACCGTATTGGGCGCGTGTCCTTTAATTGGACGGACCATGACGGCTGCGGGTAGGTAGTGAAGGCGCCAGTACGGGCCGTGGCCGTCGTCGGGCGGTTCGCGGCTGTCGGTGAGCAGGCCGCACGCCTCGACTTCATTGTTGTGGCAGGCGCCAGCGTCGGCGGCAACGGTGTCGAGTAGCGTGTAGCGTGCTCCTTCGTAGTACCAAGTGTCGGCGGTTGTGTGGTCGAAGGCGGCGTCTTTGACTCGCATCGCGACAGCCTTCTCGACGTGCGAGAGTAGCGGCTGCTGGGCTGTGCCGTGTTGGCGGACCGGGACGTGGTCCGCGTTCCAGCTGACCAACCGTGCACCCTTGCGACGCGCCTGGAGCATGAGCAGTCGTGTGTTGAGGACGTGCCTGGGTTCGTTGCGTTGCAACACCACGCGGGGCTCGAGGTCCGTGAGGTCCGATAGGTCGGTGATGACGCGTTGGTTGAGCGCGTCTATCAATGCCGCCATGCGCGCTTCAGTGGGTTCGCCGCCGCCGAACATGGTCGCGAACTGCGTGAGCTGCTGACCGGACGGGCTGTTGTCTTGTCGTTGTTGTTTTTGCAGCATGAACACGACGTTGCCGAGCTGCCGGTACAGCTGGAAGCCATCGTGCAGGCGGGCGTGCGTCTGTGGTACGGGTCGGCGAGGGCGACGCATGGTCGCGGCAGTGTCGCGGTCGTTGTTGTGCTCGTCACTGCTGCTGGTGTTGCTGCCATCCGCACGGCGACCTTCGTCTTCGTCAGCCGAGGCTGGCCGGCGCCGGGTGTTCGGTGCCGACGGAGTGAAGTTGGGGTTCCGCTCAACGTCGGCCGCGAAGCGGTATGGTGGCGAACCGCCCGGTTGAGGATGCTGTAGCAGGTCGCCGATTCCGGCAGCGGCGCGGCCGGACAGGACACGGGTGCTCGAGTGGGTGGGTCCAAGATGTGACGGGGGCGGTACGCTGGCCGTACAGGAGTAGCTGATGGCGCCGAGGTGCTCATGGCTCTGCATGCCGATTTCGTCGATGAAGACAGCGCCATCACCGACGTTGCGTTTGACCTACGAAGGGTGGGGGGGAGCGCGTGGAGGTGTGGATTCGTGGGATGGTTGTCGTACGTGCTCCGGCAAGTGGATCGTACCTGAAGGCTGGCGTGGGCACCGCGCTTGGGAAGGTTGGCGCCACGCGAGCTGCTTTGGCTCGCAGAGATGCCGAACATCGAGTGGGTCGACAGGCTGCGGTGCACTGGGGTGTTGAAGGCGATCGCGGCGGCCCAGGAGTACGCGCATGTGGCGGCCCAGTCGGGGCTGTCGTGCTGGTACGTGTACCACAGCAGCGCGTGCACGAACCTTGTCTTGCCCGTGCCCGGGGGACCCATGATGAGCATCTGCGGCGGAACGCCTGGATCGGGTTCGTTGCGGCGGTCGAAGTAGCGTGCCACGAGCATGAACGGTACAGCCTGATCCGGCGCCAGGGTGAAGAGCTCGATGGTGTCGTCAACGGTAGGCGGCTGAGCCAGACGCAGGTATGTCGGCATCTCCGCTGTGACGAGTGCGCGGTCAGATTGTTGGCCGTCGTTCATGAGTACCGCCACTAGCGGGTAGCCGGGGCGGCGATCCAGACACAGGCGGGGGGGGCGGACGGCGGTGGCCGGCGTGGCGATGGCGCCTTCGGTCAGGACCACGTAGCGCTTCAACCGCTTGGAAGCTTCACTCAGCAGCGGGATGTCGGTGGCGCGTACACGGCGAATGAAGGGGCTGGTGTTGGCACCGAGTGCGTCGGGTAGAGGAAGCGCACGGCAACGCCGGGCTGCACCGTATGCGTACAGCCCCTCCACCGTGGTGCGGTCGTACAGGTCCGTCAGGGCGACGTCAGACAGGTTGAGCCCCGTCGTCGGGTCGCCTTGGCCTGGCACGAAGTCATATCGCTCGACCTGATTGTCGTGTGGTGGCTGTGTGTCAGGGTCGGGTTCGAGGCGGCCTCGCGCGGCGTCCGGGTCGTCATCATCCGAGTCACTGGAGGTGTAGTTCGGGGGGAGACCGGCAGCCGCAGCGGCGGCGCGGCGCTGGCGACGTCGCAAGTTGTATTCGGCCTGGCGCCGGCCGCTGGCGAGGTGCTCTGCTTCGATGTTGTCAAGCAGGGCACTGACGCAGGCTCTGTAGGATCGGCCTGCACCGGTGGTTCCCAGGTCCGTCCACCAAGCATCGTACGCTTCCTTCACCGTTTGATTGGCAGCCACCGGCTGGCCACGGTGAGCCTTGAAGATGCCCAACACGAATGCGTAGTAGGCGACGGCGGCTGCGGTGGTACTGCCTGCTTGAGGACGGCGGGGCAGTGCACCGCCCAGCAGGACGTACCTCGGCTGCGCCAGGCGACGGAGGACGTGTGTCAGGTACAGCGGGTGCGTCGGTTGGAAGGCCACCTTCTTGGGGGGAATGGTCGTTGCTGGACTGGTCGGTAGCTGGTCCGCAGCTGAACCGCCTGACGCAAGGAACGTCGCGGCGGCGGTGGGCTGGGCGCCAGATGGGCCGGAAGGTGCATCAGTCACGGGGGTCACAGCGGTGTTAGAGGCCTTGCGTTTGCGGTGACGAGTCGCGGGAAGGACTTGGGCGCCAAGGATAGCAGCGTGGGGGTGCTGTGCGGGCGTCACACGTTGCACTTCGAAGTTGGCCACGATATTGTAGGCGCTGCAATCGAAGCCGCTGAGCTCCACTCCGCGCTGCGTATAGTTCTGTACGGCGTCGGCGAGAGTGTAGCCACCGTGCTCCTCTGCCTCCACAAGCTCCACGCCGGTTTCCGCGTCTTCTGGCTCCACGGCGGACTCGGCCGCCAGTGCAGTGAATGCGCCCACCGGCAGGTAGTTACGTTTGTACGACGCTTGAAACGTATCGTGACCCGAGAGCTTGAAGACGATCAGTGCCATGCCGGCCGTGATGGTGGCCGTCATGCGGTGTACCGCGGCGCATAGGTTGGCGAACGCGCTGGGGCCATCGCCGCTGGCGCTGGGCGGGCTCCCCGCCATCATGAAGTCCTGCACGCGCCCGACGGCGGCACAGGTGAGGTGTGCCTGGCTGCGCTCGATTGTCTTTGCGGTGTACTTTGAACTGTAGTACGCAGCATCACGGGCACGGTCGATGGCGGGCTGTAGGAGGGGGCAGTCACCACGTTCGTTGACGGGGCGTGCTAGTTGTGCGGCGACGTCAGCCGTGTACTCCCGGTCGACCTCACAGGCCAGGGACATCAACTGGTTGCAGCCGAACGCGAGCGCAACGGCAGGCATGTGCGGCACGAGGTTGGACGCCAGGCGGGGCAACAAGAAGAGGCCGCCGGTGCCGATCCACTGAAAGGCCGTGCGGATGAGCCGGGGGAAGGCCATGCCGCAGCTGTCGTCGGTGCCGTGGCAGCCGTGGCGCTTGCAGGTCGTATTGTGGGTGTGGGTGAGGGTACCGTGTATGACGGCAGCGTGGTGGGCACGGCAGGCGGCGTGCCGTGATGGTGGAGGGAGCCCGCCGTTCGCGCACCCGGCCAGTCGTTCGAAGTCGCACGCGGCAGGTGGGCAATCTACCTGCACCGCCGGCACGGGCAGGCCGTGCTGCTGCGCCTCCGCTTCAGACATACCCATGACCAGAGGCTGCGTTGCACCGTCCGGGGCCGGAGCGTAGTACGGCGAAGGATACCACATTTCGCAGAGCGCATACGCAAGTGCCAGAGCCCGGCAGTTGGGTCCACAAAAGAACGCCTGCAGGTTCTCCAGCGCGAAGCACTCGAGATGTGCAACTCCGTGCAGGTGTAACGCCAATCGCCCGCTCTGCTCCACCTTGACAACCACCTCGAATACGACACCGCAGAAGCAGTTCGGGTCAGTCTGCCGCATTGCCCCAGGTGCAAAGCCAAACAGCTGCTCGACCACCACTTCTTTCGTGGCAACGAGCAGCGCGGCGCAGCTGTACGGGTCTTCCTTAACGCGGCGCCACTTTTCCACCGTGCTGGTGATCTGGGCGGGACGGCCGGTGTCGTCGAACTCGATGAACCGGCCAGACGCTACAACGGCGCAAGCAGCATGCATGTCCGCCGGGTTGAGGTTGAAGAACAGCGGCGGCCAGCCAATAGTGAGGGCAGCTGCACGCATCGTGGCCTTCGCACCGTTGTAGTAGGCATCCGTGAGGTCAATTCGCAGCAAGCTGGCACGTGCGCCCTCGAGGAGAGCGCGCACCACGGGCGACTGCTGCGACAGCAGCTGCCGTCGCTGGGCGTGACGGTACGGCAGCGCCAAGATGTCCGCCATGGCGCGTACGACATCCCTTGAAACTCGCGCCGCTGGTTCACCCAGCCGTGGTCGCATGCGCAGGGCCACTCCCACCTGCGCCATGCTCTGCTGCCGAACATTGATGTCGTACATGCGGGCAAGCAGCATCAAGTTGCCGCTGAACTGTGCCCGAGGCACCCGCCGTACCAGGTGGCTGCAGTATGATGCGAAGGACATTCCCGGCGGCCGCTGTCCGGACAAGCCATACGGAAACGAGACCGGGAAGCAGACGTTGAGGATGGCCGGATGACGATCATCCAGGATCCGAGCGTCACGGCCGCCAGCGGCGAATGCAAGACGTGCACGGCCGGTCAGCAGATCATGCACCACGTTGGGCCGGGTATCAAACTCGCTGCCGTCGGTCGGAACGGCAGCGGGCTGCGGCAGGACCAGTTCCAGCTCATTCGGAGCGCCCAGGTCGGCATCAGCTGTGTCGGACAGAGGGGACGGGAATCCACAAGCTTAACACGACGGGCAGACAGATGGACGGGTGCACCCTCTTGAGGTCGTATGTATGCGCGAATTGTTTCGAGGCCGTTCGGTGGATGTGACGGAATACGCGAATGGAGGTGTACGAAGGTGATAAAATGCACGCCCTCACTCACTCCGGATGGGAGCAGGGTCAGCTGCCTGACGCACGACGACCGCGAGGGGCGGTAAGCCCGTAGCGCCAGCTTCTGCAGTGAACAGTAGTCACAGTCGCGCACACACCGTAGATCAACAAGTGGCAATACGTAGAGTATTCCCCCACGCCTAACCTGACAGGAGGCTGAGCGCGTCCGATCGACACACAGACCAGCAGCCGCGACCCGTGCAAACCCACGGGTACGTACAGGTCGCAAAACACAGCAGCGGCACGGGCAACTCGCAGCTGTGCCCTCACAGACATACCCGCCATAGGAGTGTCCGAGACGGTAGGCCCGGTCGTGGGCACATCGGGACCTCCAGCAGATGTCAAGGCCGGAAGGATGCGGGCAAAGCACGTGGAACCAAAATTGTCAGTCCGATAGTGACGTATCTACGTTTCCCGCCCGGCACGTCTCCCAACCGTTCCCCGTCTGTGAGCCCCGTCGGCTTACCCCGACTTTCAACAAGAAGGAAGCACACCTGTATCAGACGGCGATACATACGCACCGTCGCCCTGAACGATTTCACCAGCCGTGTTTTCTTGTAACGTCTCCTGCAGCTGCCGTACATCAGCGGCGCCAGTGCGGTCATGGAGGAACGTGCTCCGTAGTACGCCGGCGACTTCCGGATCTGTAGGACCGATCGCGGAGCGCAGCAGCGCCTCGGGTACCTGCGCAACACATCCCATACGCTCGTACTCCCGCAGAGCATCTTCATCCACCACGAGCTCATCCTCGTCGTTGTGTTGAAGAAAGCGTACCCAGGCGACGACGACGTGTCCTCGCACTTTAACGCCAGGCGCACGGCGAACGCGATCCAGCAAGTCCTGCCGGTCTCGGACCTGATCCACGCACACCACCGTGAACGCACCTGCCAAATCCGCAATGCGCGCAGGCAGCTGACCGCGTAGCATGTTGGGATCGGGGTTGACGACCGCGATACCATGCGACTGAACGGCACACGGGAAGACCTGGGGGGGACGGCCCGTGAGATGCACAATCAGCAGCTGCTGCATCAGACGGCCCCGCCCCAAGAGTTGACTTTCCACAAACGTCGGTGTAGGCAGCGGGTCGCCCAGGTGATTGACAGACGGCACGTCGCCCGGATCGAGACGCGCCAGAGCCGCTTCAGGCACTCGGCGTACTGCAACGAGAGCGGCGACAGGCGGACATCGGTTAAGCAAACTCGAATGGCAATATAGGCGGCTCGACGAATCAAATGTGTTCATGTTCCCCTAAACGAGCCGGAAAAGATCCTCACCCGCCAGTGCCTTCTCGCAAGAGGCGCAGATAACGAATCGCTCGGAGCCACCATCGCCGCAGAACACGGTCCGGTTCGGCAAATCCGCATCAAGGCGCATGCAGAACGGCACCTCCACACTCCGCGGATCGTCGAAGCAAGGTCGCGGCTGCACCCGTGGTGGATATGGCCGCAACTCCGATGGGGCCGTGCCCTCTGCAGCACCCGTCGATGAATCCGACTCGTCAGCCCCATCGACACCACCATCACTGTCAGCCGCCGCCGCATCTTCATCCACGAATGCCGTGGGATCGGCGTCAGCGCTGGCACCCGCAGTACTGCCGCGCTCCGATCTGCCGATACGATACCGCACCGGTAAAACCGGATCCGGTGCCGGTGGTGCAACACCTTGGGCGGTGCAGGGCATGCGCCGCCAAGCCAGGGTACGCGCATGACGCGGTGTACGGCGTTCCAAGGAAACACGGCTGGGGAAATGCTTCACGGTGGCCGCGCCTATGCATCGCCGTCTGATACAGGTGTTCTTCCTTCTTGTTGAAAGACGGGGTAACCCGACGGGGCTCACAGACGGGAAACGGTGAGGGGAGGGGGGGGCGGGAAACATAGGTACATCGCTTTCGACGGACTATCGTCGTTCTTGACGGACAACGCACAAAAGGCCGGCGCGCACTACGACGACGAGAACATCCGACGGAACGACAGACCGGCGGACCTCGGCGACACGGAGGCAAGTGCAGCACGGCGTCGATCACGTCATCGTCGCCTGGGTGCGCTTTCGTCCGCGGCTGAAGACGACTTCCATCCGTTCAGTCGCATGGCATCGCAGTCATCAACCCCGACCCCAATATGCTACGTGGCGCGTTGGACGGACGGACAGACGGACAACGTCCCCCTAAAAACGGCGTAAGGTCTCCGTTCCGACGACGGAACGACTATCGTCGTTCACGACGGACAACGCACAAAAGACGGAATGACAGACCGGCGGACCTCAGCGACACGGAGGCAAGTGCAGCGCGGCGTCGACGCCAAGACGGACGCAGGCGTGCAGGCGTGTTCACGGTGGTGTGCGTGGACCAGGTCCGAGACCGTCCGGACTTGCTGGATCGCGTCCACCGTGCGCCTGGCATTAAAGGCCGAGGACACGTCATCGTTGCCTGGGTGCGCTTTCTTCCGCACAACGATGAGGATGAACTTGCGGTGGATGAAGATGCTCTGCAGGAGTACGAGCGTATGGGGCGCCGCTGGTGTACGGCGTTCCAAGGAAACACGGCTGGGGAAATGCTTCACGGTGGCGGCGCGTATGCATCGCCGTCTGATACAGGTGTGCTTCCTTCTTGTTGAAAGATGGGGTAACCCGACGGGGCTCACAGACGGGAAACGGTGGGGGGAGGGGGGGGCGGGAAACATAGGTACATCGCTTTCGACGGACTATCGTCGTTCTTGACGGACAACGCACAAAAGGCCGGCGCGCACTACGACGACGAGAACATCCGACGGAACGACAGACCGGCGGACCTCGGCGACACGGAGGCAAGTGCAGCGCGGCGTCGACGCCATGACGGACGCGGGCGCGCAGGCGCGTTCACGGTGGTGTGCGTGGACCAGGTCCGAGACCGTCCGGACTTGCTGGATCGCGTCCGCCGTGCGCCTGGCATTTAAGTGCGAGGACACGTCATCGTCGCCTGGGTGCGCTTTCTTCCGCACAACGATGAGGATGAACTTGCGGTGGATGAAGATGCTCTGCAGGAGTACGAGCGTATGGGGCGCCGCTGGTGTACGGCGTTCCAAGGAAACACGGCTGGGGAAATGCTTCACGGTGGCCGCGCCTATGCATCGCCGTCTGATACAGGTGTTCTTCCTTCTTGTTGAAAGATGGGGTAACCCGACGGGGCTCACAGACGGGAAACGGTGGGGGGAGGGGGGGGCGGGAAACATAGGTACATCGCTTTCGACGGACTATCGTCGTTCTTGACGGACAACGCACAAAAGGCCGGCGCGCACTACGATGACGAGAACATCCGACGGAACGACAGACCGGCGGACCTCGGCGACACGGAGGCAAGTGCAGCGCGGCGTCGACGCCATGACGGACGCAGGCGCGCAGGCGCGTTCACGGTGGTGTGCGTGGACCAGGTCCGAGACCGGCAGGACTTGCTGGATCGCGTTCGCCGTGCGCCTGGCGTTAAAGTGCGAGGACACGTCGTCGTCGCCTGGGTACGCTTTCTTCAACACAACGATGAGGATGGACTCGCCGTGGATGAAGATGCTCTGCAGGAGTACGAGCGTATGGGATGCGTTGCGCAGGTACCTGAGGCGCTGCTGCGCTCCACGATCGGTCCTACAGATCCGGAGGTCGCCTACGTACTGCGGAGCACATTCCTCCATGACCGCACTGGCGCCGCTGGTGTACGGCAGCTGCAGGAGACGTTACAAGAAAACACGGCTGGTGAAATCGTTCAGGGTGGTGGCGCATATGCATCGCCGTCTGATACAGGTGTGCTTCCTTCTTGTTGAAAGACGGGGTAAGCCGACGGGGCTCACAGACGGGGAACGGTGGGGAGAGGGGGGGGCGGGAAACATAGGTACATCGCTTTCGACGGACTATCGTCGTTCACGATGGACAACGCACAAAAGGCCGGCGCGCACTACGACGACGAGAAAATCCGACGGAACGACAGACTGGCGGACCTCGGCGACACGGAGGCAAGTGCAGCGCGGCGTCGACGCCATGACGGACGCAGGCGTGCAGGCGTGTTCACGGTGGTGTGTGTGGACCAGGTCCGAGACCGTCCGGACTTGCTGGATCGCGTCCGCCGTGCGCCTGGCATTCAAGTGCGAGGACACGTCATCATCGCCTGGGTGCGCTATCGTCCGCACAACGATGAGGATGAACTTGCGGTGGATTACCCCCCTGCACCTCGCTTCCGGCATGGCCACCGTGCTGCGTCGGTACCCTCACCTCCACGATGGTCGCTCCACGGGGAACTACGGCCCCCCTCGCGGGCCCACGGCCCGCGTCTAGGCCCACGGGGTCCCCCATCGGGCCCCTCTCGGGTCCCCCGGGGGCCCGGTGGGGCCGGCCCATGGACCGGGTGGAGCCCCGTGCCCATTGGGCCCACCCGGCGGGGGCCACCGGGGCCCTCGGGGTGGGCCGGGCGGGTCGGGGGCTCCCGCCGAGGGGGGTGGGCCCACGGGGGGTCGGGCCGGGGGCCCCGGGGCCACGCGGCCCGGGCCCGGTCCGCGGTGTGGACGGGTCAGGACCGCCCGCCGGGGCCGGGGCCTGGCGCGGACCCCCCCCCGGCCCCCCCGCCTGGGCCGGACAGGCAGGTCCCGGTGGCCATACGCCCCATGACCGGTCCACGGGCCCCGTGGGGACCGTGGTCCCGGGCCCCAGGGACCGGCACGGGACCGGGCGAGGCGGGCGACCGGGTCCAGCGGGTCCGTCCCCGGGGCCCCGTGCGGGGGGCCCGCCCCGCCGTGGGCCCCACGGGCTGTCCCCGCCGGCCGGCCCCGGGATCGGGGACCCGGACCCCCTCGGGACCCTCGGCCGCGGGTGGGCCGCCACGGTGCCCACCCGACCGCCGGGGCACGGGCCCACCCGGGGCCACCCAGGCCCGGTGGCCAGGCCGGGGGGCCCCGTGCGGGGTGCCCGAGTCCCACGGCCCTGACTGCCACCGGGCCCCGCCACGGCCGTCCCGGTCCCCGCACGGGTGGGCCCGGTCCCCGGGCCCCGCACGGGTGGGGGGCCTGGGGGCCGCGGCAAGGGCGACCCGGCCCGGGCGCGGGGGCTGTCCCGGGGGGCCCCGGTGCGTCTCCGGCCCCGTCGGCCTGCTGGCGCCCGCGGCTGGGTGTATCGTCGTTCCGTCGTCGGAACGGAGACCTTACCCCGATTTTTCGTTGTCCGTCGTCGTAGTTCCGACATAGACGTGAACGACGATAGTCGTTCCGTCGTCGGAACGGAGACCTTACCCCGATTTTTCGTTGTCCGTCGTCGTAGTTCCGACATAGACGTGAACGACGATAGTCGTTCCGTCGTCGGAACGGAGACCTTACCCCGATTTTTCGTTGTCCGTCCGTCCGTCTGTTCGGCTTTCTGGAAACTCGCGTTTTTCGGGCCGTCGTTCTCGGGTTTCGGAGCTCCGCGCGCGCTTAGGACGTCATTGCGTAAAAGGCGAGGTCGTCGGTTCGATTCCGGTCGTCACCGGGTGTTTCTCGTTGAGCAATCGCGGCGCGACTCGTTGCATCTCCAGGTGCGCGGTTCGCTATACATACTTGTAATATTGTAGTCGGACCGGATTGATATATACCCATACATATTTGATAGCCATATATTCGAACCTTCCGGCGTTGGATGACGCGGTCATCCAACGCCGGTGCGCGTCCCGTCCAACGTTGTTTGCGTGAAATGTGTGGCTTTTTGAAAGGCGTACGGCCTTCTTTGCGTGCGTCGGCTCGCCCCAGGTATCATACGCATCGTGGTCGCGGATATATATATATATCCGTTCGACTTCTTTCTCTTAACGTGCAGTCGCCGGCTTTTCCTGGACCTGGGCTCTTTACAGTTGTCGGATCGTTCCTCGTCGGTTCGTCCCCCCGTTGGCCCGGCCGTCGGTTCGTTTAGAGACGGCTCCCATCAGTTATGACGGACCAAATAAATGATTCGTCCCGGCGGGCTGAGGCTCGCGGTCGCGAGCGCCTGGGTACACTGGCCGGCGGTTTCCATTTGAGAGGTACGAGTGCGTCGAGCGTGCAGCTCAGCGCGGATGCAGTACGGATGCGGGAAGCTCGTCTCGATCCGGAGCGCAGGGCTGCGGAGCAGGGGCGTGACGTCGCTGACGGGCAGAGGTCCGCGCTTGCCACTTCGCTCTGTGCAGCGCCGCAGTCCGAGGTGCGTAGTCGGGAGCGTCTGGGTACACTGGCCGGCGGTTTCCATTTCAGAGGTTTCAGAGGGACGAGTGCGTCGTGCGTGCAGCTCAGCGCGGATGCAGCACGGATGCGGGATGCTCGTCTCGATCCGGAGCGCACGGCTGCGGAGCAGGAGCGTGACGCTGCTGCGCGAGCGGTTGCGCGTCAAGATCCGGAGCGCGGGGCTGCGGAACAGCGGCGTAACACCGCTGCGCGAGCGGCTGCCCGTCAAGATCCGGAGTGCAGGGCTGCGGAACAGCGGCGTAACACCGCTGCACGAGCGGCTGCCCGTCGAGATCCGGAGTGCAGGGCTGCGGAACAGCGGCGTAACACCGCTGCACGAGCGGCTGCCCGTCGAGACCCGGAGTGCAGGGCTGCAGAGGCCGCGCACGCGCAGGCCCGTGCTCAGCTGCGTGGGATACAGCTTCCGCGAACTAGCTTGCTTGAGCGTTTGCGGGACCTGATGCGGTTTCCCTGCTTGCACGAGGGCCGGCACCCTGCGCCGCCTGATTTTCTTGGGGTGATTCCGGAAGGGCGCGTGCAGGATTTGCCTGGTGGTCAACTTCCGGTGGAGCGGCAGGTACCATATGAGAAACACCTGCAGCTTGCTTCCAGCATGGCCGCCGCACTGCGTCGGCGCATGCCTTCCCGGGTGTGTGCCGTCTGCTCGGAGCAGTGTTCGGAGGACCAATCCGCGCTTCGTGCTTGGGTGGACATCCCCAACGTGGACATCTTACGCGCTGACATCATGTGCACAGGCGCCGTGCCGCGTCATGCGCGTACCCTGGCTTGGCGGCGCATGCCCTGCACCGCCCAAGGTGTTGCACCACCGGCACCGGATCCGGTTTTACCGGTGCGGTATCGTGTCGGCAGATCGGAGCGCGGCAGTACTGCAGGTGCCAGCGCTGACGCCGATCCCACGGCATTCGTGGATGAGGATGCGGCGGCGGCTGACAGTGATGGTGGTGTCGATGGGGCTGACGAGTCGGATTCATCGACGGGTGCTGCAGAGGGCACGGCCCCATCGGAGTTGCGGCCATATCCACCACGGGTGCAGCCGCGACCTTGCTTCGACGATCCGCGGAGTGTGGAGGTGCCGTTCTGCATGCGCCTTGATGCGGATTTGCCGAATCGGACCGTGTTCCGCGGCGATGGTGGCTCCGAGCGATTCGTTATCTGCGCCTTTTGCGAGAAGGCACTGGCGGGTGAGGACCTTCTCCGGCCCGTTTAGGGGAACATGAACACCTCTGATTCATCGAGCCGCCTATATTGCCATTCGAGTTTGCTTAACCGATGTCCGTCTGTCGCCGCTCTCGTTGCAGCACGCCGAGTGCCTGAAGCGGCTCTGGCGCGTCTCGATCCGGGCGACGTGCCGTCTGTCAATCACCTGGGCGACCCGCTGCCTACACCGACGTTTGTGGAAAGTCAGCTTTTGGGGCGGGGCCGTCTGATGCAGCAGCTGCTGATTGTGCATCTCACGGGCCGTCCCCCCCAGGTCTTCCCGTGTGCCGTTCAGTCGCATGGTATCGCGGTCGTCAACCCCGACCCCAATATGCTACGCGGCCAGCTGCCTGCGCGCATTGCGGATTTGGCAGGTGCGTTCACGGTGGTGTGCGTGGACCAGGTCCGAGACCGGCAGGACTTGCTGGATCGCGTGCGCCGTGCGCCTGGCGTTAAAGTGCGAGGATGCGTCATCGTCGCCTGGGTGCGCTTTCTTCAACACAACGATGAGGATGAGCTCGCGGTGGATGAAGATGCTCTGCAGGAGTACGAGCGTATGGGATGTGTTGCACAGGTACCTGAGGCGCTGCTGCGCTCCGCGATCGGTCCTACAGATCCGGAGGTCGCCGGCGTACTGCGGAGCACGTTCCTACATGACCGCACTGGCGCCGCTGGTGTACGGCAGCTGCAGGAGGCGTTACAAGGAAACGCGGCTGGTGAAATCGTTCAGGGCGGTGGTGCGTATGCATCGCCGTCTGATACAGGTGTGATTCCTTCTTGTTGAAAGACGGGGTAAGTCGACGGGGCTCGCAGACGGGGAACGGTGAGGGGGCGGGCCGGACGGGAAACGTAGATACGTCACTATCGGACTGACAATCCTGGTCCCACGTACTTTGCCCGCATCCTTCCGGCGTTGGTATTTCTGTACTTCTACATCTGCTGGAGGTCCCGACGCACCCACGACCGGGGCTACCGTCTCGGACACTCCTATGGCGGGTATGTCTGCGAGAGCACAGCTGCGAGTTGCCCGTGTCGCTGTTGTGTTTTACGAGCTGTACGTACCCGTGGGTTTGCACGGGTCGCGCCTGCTGGTCTGTGTGTCGACCGAACGTGCTCGGCCTCCTGTCAGGTTAGGCGTCGCGGAATACTCTACGTATTGCCACTTGTTGATCTGCGGTGTGTGCGCGACTGTAACTACTGTCCACTGCAGGAGCTGACGCTACGGGCTTACCGCCCCTCGCGGTCGTCGTGCGCCAGGCAGCCGACCCTGTTCCCATCCGGAGTAAGTGACGGCGTGCATTTTATCACTTTCATACACCTCCATTCGCGTATCCCGCCACATCCACCGAACAGCCTCGGAACAATTTGCGCATACGTTACAAGTACCATTCCTGCTCCATCTGTCTGCCCATCGTGTTAAGCTTGTGGATTCCCGTCCCCTCTGTCCGACACAGCTGATGCCGACCTGGGCGCTCCGAATGAGCTGGAACTGGTCCTGCCGCAGCCCGCTGCCGTTCCGACCGACGGCAGCGAGTTTGATACCCGGCCCAACGTGGTGCATGATCTGCTGACCGGCCGTGCACGTCTTGCATTCGCCGCTGGCGGCCGTGACGCTCGGATCCTGGATGATCGTCATCCGGCCATCCTCAACGTCTGCTTCCCGGTCTCGTTTCCGTATGGCTTGTCCGGACAGCGGCCGCCGGGAATGTCCTTCGCATCATACTGCAGCCACCTGGTACGGCGGGTGCCTCGGGCACAGTTCAGCGGCAACTTGATGCTGCTTGCCCGCATGTACGACATCAACGTTCGGCAGCAGAGCATGGCGCAGGTGGGAGTAGCCCTGCGCATGCGACCACGGCTGGGTGAACCAGCGGCGCGAGTCTCAAGGGATGTCGTACGCGCCATGGCGGACATCTTGGCGCTGCCGTACCGTCACGCCCAGCGACGGCAGCTGCTGTCGCAGCAGTCGCCCGTGGTGCGCGCTCTCCTCGAGGGCGCACGTGCCAGCTTGCTGCGAATCGACCTCACGGATGCCTACTACAACGGTGCAAAGGCCACGATGCGTGCAGCTGCTCTCACTATTGGCTGGCCGCCGCTGTTCTTCAACCTCAACCCGGCGGACATGCATGCTGGCTGCGCCGTTGTAGCGTCTGGCCAGTTCATCGAGTTCGACGACACCGGCCGTCCCGCCCAGATCACCAGCACGGTGGAAAAGTGGCGCCGCGTTAAGGAAGACCCGTACAGCTGCGCCGCGCTGCTTGTTGCCACGAAAGAAGTGGTGGTCGAGCAGCTGTTTGGCTTTGCACCTGGGGCAATGCGGCAGACTGACCCGAACTGCTTCTGCGGTGTCGTATTCGAGGTGGTTGTCAAGGTGGAGCAGAGCGGGCGATTGGCGTTACACCTGCACGGAGTTGCACATCTCGAGTGCTTCGCGCTGGAGAACCTGCAGGCGTTCTTTTGTGGACCCAACTGCCGGGCTCTGGCACTTGCGTACGCGCTCTGCGAAATGTGGTATCCTTCGCCGTACTACGCTCCGGCCCCGGACGGTGGAACGCAGCCTCTGGTCATGGGTATGTCTGAAGCGGAGGCGCAGCAGCACGGCCTGCCCGTGCCGGCGGTGCAGGTAGATTGCCCGCCTGCCGCGTGCGACTTCGAACGACTGGCCGGGTGCGCGAACGGCGGGCTCCCTCCACCATCACGGCACGCCGCCTGCCGTGCCCACCACGCTGCCGTCATACACGGTACCCTCACCCACACCCACAATACGACCTGCAAGCGCCACGGCTGCCACGGCACCGACGACAGCTGCGGTATGGCCTTCCCCCGGCTCATCCGCACGGCCTTTCAGTGGATTGGCACCAGCGGCCTCTTCTTGTTGCCCCGCCTGGCGTCCAACCTCGTGCCGCACATGCCTGCCGTTGCGCTCGCGTTCGGCTGCAACCAGTTGATGTCCTTGGCCTGTGAGGTCGACCGGGAGTACACGGCTGACGTCGCCGCACAACTAGCACGCCCCGCCGACGAACGTGGTGACTGCCCCCTCCTACAGCCCGCCATCGACCGTGCCCGTGATGCTGCGTACTACAGTTCAAAGTACACCGCAAAGACAATCGAGCGCAGCCAGGCACACCTCACCTGTGCCGCCGTCGGACGCGTGCAGGACTTCATGATGGCGGGGAGCCCGCCCAGCGCCAGCGGCGATGGCCCCAGCGCGTTCGGCAACCTATGCGCCGCGGTACACCGCATGACGGCCACCATCACGGCCGGCATGGCACTGGTCGCCTTCAAGCTCTCGGGTCACGATACGTTTCAAGCGTCGTACAAACGTAACTACCTGCCGGTGGGCGCGTTCACTGCACTGGTGGCCGAGTCCGCCGTGGAGCCAGAAGACGCGGAAACCGGCGTGGAGCTTGTGGAGGCAGAGGAGCACGGTGGCTACACTCTCGCCGACGCCGTACAGAACTATACGCAACGCGGAGTGGAGCTCAGCGGCTTCGATTGCAGCGCCTACAATATCGTGGCCAACTTCGAAGTGCAACGTGTGACGCCCGCACAGCACCCCCACGCTGCCATCCTTGGCGCCCAAGTCCTCCCCGCGACTCGCCACCGCAAACGCAAGGCCTCTGACACCGCTGTGACCCCCGTGACTGATGCACCTCCCGGCCCATCTGGCGCCCAGCCCACCGCCGCCGCGACGTTCCTTGCGTCAGGCGGTTCAGCTGCGGACCAGCTACCGACCAGTCCAGCAACGACCATTCCCCCCAAGAAGGTGGCCTTCCAACCGACGCACCCGCTGTACCTGACACACGTCCTCCGTCGCCTGGCGCAGCCGAGGTACGTCCTGCTGGGCGGTGCACTGCCCCGCCGTCCTCAAGCAGGCAGTACCACCGCAGCCGCCGTCGCCTACTACGCATTCGTGTTGGGCATCTTCAAGGCTCACCGCGGCCAGCCGGTAGCCGCCAATCAAACGGTGAAGGAAGCGTACGATGCTTGGTGGACGGACCTGGGAACCACCGGTGCAGGCCAATCCTACAGAGCCTGCGTCAGTGCCCTGCTTGACAACATCGAAGCAGAGCACCTCGCCAGCGGCCGGCGCCAGGCCGAATACAACTTGCGACGTCGCCAGCGCCGCGCCGCCGCTGCGGCTGCCGGTCTCCCCCCGAACTACACCTCCAGTGACTCGGATGATGACGACCCGGACGCCGCGCGAGGCCGCCTCGAACCCGACCCTGACACACAGCCACCACACGACAATCAGGTCGAGCGGTATGACTTCGTGCCAGGCCAAGGCGACCCGACGACGGGGCTCAACCTGTCTGACGTCGCCCTGACGGACCTGTACGACCGCACCACGGTGGAGGGGCTGTACGCATACGGTGCAGCCCGGCGTTGCCGTGCGCTTCCTCTACCCGACGCACTCGGTGCCAACACCAGCCCCTTTATCCGTCGTGTACGCGCCACCGACATCCCGCTGCTGAGTGAGGCTTCCAAGCGGTTGAAGCGCTACGTGGTCCTGACCGAAGGCGCCATCGCCACGCCGGCTACCGCCGTCCGCACCCCCCGCCTATGTCTGGATCGCCGCCCCGGCTACCCGCTAGTGGCGGTACTCATGAACGACGGCCAACAGTCTGACCGCGCACTCGTCACAGCGGAGATGCCGACATACCTGCGTCTGGCTCAGCCGCCTACCGTTGACGACACCATCGAGCTCTTCACCCTGGCGCCGGATCAGGCTGTACCGTTCATGCTCGTGGCACGCTACTTCGACCGCCGCAACGAACCCGATCCAGGCGTCCCGCCGCAGATGCTCATCATGGGTCCCCCGGGCACGGGCAAGACAAGGTTCGTGCACGCGCTGCTGTGGTACACGTACCAGCATGACAGCCCCGACTGGGCCGCCACATGCGCGTACTCCTGGGCCGCCGCGATCGCCTTCAACACCCCAGTGCACCGCAGCCTGTCGACCCACTCGATGTTCGGCATCTCTGCGAACCAAAGCGGCTCGCGTGGCGCCAACCTTCCCAGGCGCGGTGCCCACGCCAGCCTTCAGGTACGATCCACTTGCCGGAGCACGTACGACAACCATCCCACGAATCCACACCTCCCGCCCCAACATCCTACGCACCCCCCTTCTCCACACGCTCCCCCCCACCCTTCGTAGGTCAAACGCAACGTCGGTGATGGCGCTGTCTTCATCGACGAAATCGGCATGCAGAGCCATGAGCACCTCGGCGCCATCAGCTACTCCTGTACGGCCAGCGTGCCGCCTCCGTCACATCTTGGACCCACCCACTCGAGCACCCGTGTCCTGTCCGGCCGCGCCGCTGCCGGAATCGGCGACCTGCTACAGCATCCTCAACCGGGCGGCTCGCCACCATACCGCTTCGCGGCCGACGTCGAACGGAACCCCAACTTCACTCCGTCGGCACCGAACACCCGGCGCCGGCCAGCCTCGGCTGACGAAGACGAAGGTCGCCGTGCGGATGGCAGCAACACCGGCAGCAGTGACGAGCACAACAACGACCGCGACACTGCCGCGACCATGCGTCGCCCTCGCCGACCCGTACCACAGACGCACGCCCGCCTGCACGATGGCTTCCAGCTGTACCGGCAGCTCGGCAACGTCGTGTTCATGCTGCAAAAACAACAACGACAAGACAACAGCCCGTCCGGTCAGCAGCTCACGCAGTTCGCGACCATGTTCGGCGGCGGCGAACCCACTGAAGCGCGCATGGCGGCACTGATAGACGCGCTCAACCAACGCGTCATCACCGACCTATCGGACCTCACGGACCTCGAGCCCCGCGTGGTGTTGCAACGCAACGAACCCAGGCACGTCCTCAACACACGACTGCTCATGCTCCAGGCGCGTCGCAAGGGTGCACGGTTGGTCAGCTGGAACGCGGACCACGTCCCGGTCCGCCAACACGGCACAGCCCAGCAGCCGCTACTCTCGCACATCGAGAAGGCTGTCGCAATGCGAGTCAAAGACGCCGCCTTCGACCACACAACCGCCGACACTTGGTACTACGAAGGAGCACGCTATACGCTACTCGACACCGTTGCCGCCGACGCTGGCGCCTGCCACAACAATGAAGTCGAAGCGTGCGGCCTGCTCACCGACAGTCGCGAACCGCCCGACGACGGCCACGGCCCATACTGGCGCCTTCACTACCTACCCGCAGCCGTCATGGTCCGTCCAATTAAAGGACACGCGCCCAATACGGTGCTAGCGGACTTGGCGGACTTCGCATCCAAAGGTGGTGCCTTCACCATCGTACCACGCCCCTCACCAGCAGCCAATATCACCGTACCTGCTGTCGACACCGGCACCGCCACCAAGAACGTGCGTCGCATCAACGTGCCGCTGGGTGACTACTACGCCGTGACCGACTATTTCGTACAGGGTCGCAGTTTCAAGGAGGAATGCTGGGTTGCGGACCTCTCCGTCCCACCTGGCGGCTTGAAGCGCGCAACCGTGTATGTACTACTGACACGGTACAAGACACTCAACCACATCCGCCTCTTGCGCCCGCTCTCTACGACACCCGACGAACGAAAACGAGTTGTCCAGCAGTTTCTGGCAGCAACGAAGCTCGACCCCGACCTGGCGGCCGAACTGCGCCTCCTCGACCGCCGCGCGACCGCAACCCGCAACCGCTATGCACCCGAATACGAGCACGCTCGGCACCTGGAGGAGCGTTGGACTACCGCAGCCACCACCACGTGATACGGCGACGACGGTGGCGAAAAACAGGGCGGCGGATGAAGATGAGAATGCGGCTGTGGATGAGAAAGCTGTGGCAGGTTGCCGATTCCGAGTGCTCGGGTAGGTGGGCCCAAGATGTGGCGAACGCGGTACGTTGATCGTGCGTTGGTCGTCCCGAAGTGGCTGGTGACGCCGAGGTGCTCATGGCTCTGCATGCCGATTTCGTCGATGAAGACAGCCCCGTCACCGACGTTGCGTCTGACCTACGACGGATGGGGGCAAACGTGTGAAGAAGGGGGAAGGAGGGTGCCCGTGTAAATATGTGCCGGACGTTGGCATTGCAATACATCTGCCGCATGCGCGCAACACGAGTCGCGCAGGTGTTGAGAGACGCAGGGACGACGTAGTCTGTGGGGCAGAGGTTGAGCACAAGAGACGGCCGTGGTCGAGTGTGTTGTGGCGGTCCAGCGGCGTGTTGGGGAGTCGAGGCAAGCACCGAAATGACACGGGTGTTTGTCCGTGTGCTTCCGTCACCCGTACTCCACTCCGGCAAACTACTGTAGAGTGAAATACGGGTGATGCAAGCACACGGACAGGCACCTGTACCATTTCTGTGCTTGCCTCGAATCCCCAACATGCTGCTGGACCGCTACAACACACCTTTCCGCCTCCTGTGCCCGCTCTCTGCCACACCGCCGTCCCTACATCTCCCAACCCCTTTGCGACCTGTGACGAAGGCGCGAAGCGCGGAGAAGGGGAGCGCGTAGGATGGTGGGGTGGAAGATCCGGGACTGGAAGTCTGACGGACTCGGCGGATAGCTGTACGACGACGGCGGCAGTGGCGAGGGCAAGAGGCGTTGCATTTGACCTACGAAGGCGAAGGACTGCGCGTAGGGAGGGAGGTGTAGATCCGTGGTATGGGTCTCCTACGTGCTCCGGAGAGTGGATCGTACCTGACCAGGTGGGGCGAAGACGATTGGAGTAGGTGTAAGTATAGATATGTGCCGGACGTTGGCATTACGATACATCTGCCGCATGCAAGCAACGCAGATCACACAGGTGGGGCAGAGAATGAGCACAGCAGACGGCCGTAGTCGAGTGTGTTGTGGCGACTCGGCAGCATGTTCGAGGACTCTAGGCGAGCACCGAAGTGACACGGGTGCCAGTCCGTGTTCCACTTCGGCGGCCAGGCCATCCAGGTTGAAACTACGGCGTCGCGGAGCCTAAAGTACGCTGTGAATTGAAGGGGGCGTTGTAGATTGCGCTCGTCCGCAGTCGATTGCGCCTTAGGACGCGGTGGCGCACGGACAGCCCCCCCTCCCGTCTGTACGCCCCCTGCAATCCACAGCGTACCTTAGGTTCCGCGACCCTAGGTGGCCTGGGTGCCGGAGTGAAAGCACACGGACGAACACCCGTGTTCAGTGTTCGCTTCGAGTCATCCGAAATGCTGCTGGACCGTTACGACACACGTTCCCGCCTCCTGTACCCGCTCTCTGCCACACCTGACGAACGAAACCGAATTGACAAGACCGTCCCTACGTCTTTCAACGTCTGTGCGACCTGCGTTGCCAACACCAGCCCCTCCATTCGCCACACTCGGTGCCAACACCAGCCCTTTCATTCGCCGTGTGCGCGCCACCGACATCCCGCTGCCAAAGTCCGTAAAAGCACGCCCGGCACCGGACTATCGCATCCATCACCACCTGACGCAACAAACCGGGATTTCGCACTTGAGGACCTAGTCTACACGCGAGCCGTCCGCAGCTATCAGGCGTCTAGCCCACCACGTGACACGGCGACGATGGTGGGGGTTCTGCAACGAAGGTCTGCAACGAAGGCAACGATGACGAAGGACAAGGCGGCGGCAACGACGGCGACAGTCGTGATGGAAGTGGCAGAGTGGCAAAGTGGTGACCGCGGCAGTAGCGAAGGCAGAAGGCGCAAAGAAGGGGAGGTGGGAGGTATGGATCGGGCGGGTTGTCGCTGGACGACGGATGCCTTGTAATGCCGATGCCCGACAATCGTGTGACTTGCAGCTGGGTAACGAAGCCGTCGGACGGACGGACTCTGCGCGTCCGAAAGATGCCGAGAACGGGGCCGTTGAGGTTGCCGCGCGCAGCAAGTGGACCGCGGTGACCCGTGGGTTGATGAGGCGGATTTGAACACAAGATTGCCAATCTTGTACAGGCGTTATACCGCGGTGTCCAGCGTTGCACAGCGTTAAACACACGGAGCTTCCCATAACTTGTACTCTACCTTAACATCTCTCTACCCATATACTGCGCCGCTTTCCGTCGTCCCTTCCCGCCCCGAATGGAATCGCCCGACCCCAAACGCCGGCGACTCACCCCGGCACCGTCTACAAGCAGCACATCCACCTTCGGCAGCCCCACCGACGCTGCCTCCGCGTCCACGTAAGCGATAGCTACGGGCCATCTTTAAGGATGAGGACTAACATGCGACTAACGACCCCATCCGTAGGTCGCGAACCGTCACCTGCCACGTCACCTTCACCGCCGGCCCGGTGACTAAAGATGAAGACCGGCTCTTTGCCGGCGCACCGAACCGAAACGGCAGCTTCGTCGCAGGCGTGAACACAGTCGGACAGGGCGTCATCATCCTGCAGCTCGATAACCGCGCCCTAGCCGACATGGAGACCAACCACGCCTTTGCACGGGCCGTCACGTTCACGAACGTGGAGCCAGCTGCCCTGCCCGCCTTCGTCACCTCCCGCTTCGCCGGACCGACACTGGCCCAATACAAGGTCACCCCGACGACTCAAATTTCCGTGGCCAGCACCTCCGTCCTCCCGATGCTGTACACCGCCAAGCTGCGTTATCCCACATACAACGCGGCAACCGACAAAGCGGACGCCGAGGACAAGTACCCGGCCGACGGCAGCGCCCTCCTGGTCGTCCCGCACGGTAAGCTGTTCCGCGGCGGACCCTTCCGCAAGTTCAACGCCTGGGTCGCGTGCGGCAACCCCGACGCCCCCGACCTCGGCTGCGTGGAGCTGGCGGTCAAGCAATCCGCGCCCGACAACTTCGTTGCGCAGCTACAAGCGGCGGCTGACGACAACACGCCGCTATACATCTACGCCGCCAAAATCAGCGCGCCGTCCAATACTCAGTACAACAACAGCATCTTCCTCAACGGAGCGCTAGTCGCGGCAGCAGCTGCCCCGGGCAAGCGCCCTCCCAAGCGGGTACAGACCTTCCGAGCAGCTACCCAGCAGACCACTGCGGCCACCGACAGCCGCGCCGACACGAACGACATGATGGTTGCGTGGGAGCAACGCGACCGGGCCGCCGTTGTCCTACCGTCGGATGGAGCACACGCCGCCGCCACCCTCTCCCCGAATCCCAGCTCCGTCACGACGGTCGGCTCCCGGCCCGTCATACCACTCGTCCTCAGCGTCGGCAATAGCAAGTATCCAGTCTGCACGGACAGCCCCAGCGTCCTCCAACAGCTGCCCAACTACGCGGACTTCTTCGCCGACGCGAGCTTCGCGGACGACAACGACCGCGTCGCGTACACCGCCTACGACTCCTTCGCCATCGCCGGCACCGTCACCACCAGCACGGAGGGCCGGACCACTTTCGTCACGGCCCTCCAACAGTAAGTCACTCCGGTTGCCCCAAACACAGGTGCGTGCATGGAGTTGCCGCCACTGGATGGCGTTAAATGCCAGCGTCAAACAGCCACCTCGCTGTATGACGACACGCTTGCACGGCCGAGTGCGATCCGCGCGCTCGTGGGTTCGACTCCCACGCTGGTGAACTGCATCTCTGCATCCCTCTGCATTCTTGTATTACCCCTTCCATTCGGCACGCGTGCCCTCGCCTCCGCCGCGGGGACGGGGAACTACGGCCCCCCTCGCGGGCGGACGGCCCGCGTCTAGTCCGTCTGTTCGGATTTTATGGAAACTCGCCGTTTTTCTCGGCGTCGTAGCGCCTTCGGAGCGTCGCTCGCGCATAAGACGTCGTCGTTTAAAACGCGAGGTCGCCGGTTCGATTCCGGTCGTGACCGGACGTTTCGCGGCACGAATCGTCGCCGCGGCGGCGTCTGGCCGTGTATGATATTATGATATTATGGCACGTCGAATATGGCACGTCGACTTGCGCACCTGGACGCAACGATGCACCTTGCGCACCTGACATATGTAATATGCTGATGCATGTGCAAGTCCGTCTGTTCGACTCTTTGTTGTGTGTGCAAGTATGCGCACACGTGCAAGGGCACACATTTTATCATGAATGACATGATCTCATATAACATAATATGACATATGTAATATGCTGATGCATGTGCAAGTCGTCGCGCCGGATGTTTCGTGGCGCGAATCATTGCGTTCACGTGCGCGATTAGACGTGCGACATGCCAATATATTGTAGCCATCTATGATTATGGCTACGATCAGGGAAGATCACCGGCGTCGAAGTGCGCATCTGCGGCCGTCCAACGTTGTCCGCGTGAAATGTAGGGCTTTTTGTAAGATGTACGGCCTTCTTCGCGTGCGTCGGCTCGCTACAGTAGGTCGGATTGCATCGCGGATATACACATCCGTCCAATTTCTTTCTCTTAACATACGGTACTGCGGCTGCACACTGCATTACTGCACACTGGTCGGTGGCGCCGCCAACGTAAGCTGCACGGCCTTTCACGAAGCTGGGCTATTTACAGGCGTCGGCTCGCTACTGTGGGATTGTATCGCATATAGATCGCGTATATATCACACCCATATTACTCTCTTCCATGCGTGGTATTGTGGCTGAAGACGGCTTCCATCCGTTCAGTCGCATGGCATCGCGGTCGTCAACCCCAACCCCAATATGCTACGTGGCCAGCTGTCTGCGCGTGTTGGACGGACGGACAGACGGACAACGTCCCCCTAAAAACGGCCTAAGGTCTCCGTTCCGAAGACGGAACGACTATCGTCGTTCACGACGGACAACGCACAAAAGACGGAACGACAGACCGGCGGACCTCGGCGAGACGGAGGCAAGTGCAGCGCGGCGTCGACACCAAGACGGACGCAGGCGCGCAGGCGCGTTCACGGTGGTGTGCGTGGACCAGGTCCGAGACCGTCCGGACTTGCTGGATCGCGTCCGTCGTGCGCCTGGCATTAAAGTGCGAGGACACGTCATTGTCGCCTGGGTGCGCTTTCGTCCGCACAACGATGAGGATGAACTTGCGGTGGATGAACATGCTCTGCAGGAGTACGAGCGTATGGGATGCGTTGCTTAAGTACCTGAGGCACTGCTGCGCTCCGCGATTGGTCCTACAGATCCGGAGGTCGCCGGCGTACTGCGAAGCACACTCCTTAATGACCGCACTGGCGCCACTGGTGTACGGCAGCTGCAGGAGACGTTACAAGGAAACACGGCTGGGGAAATCCTTCACGGTGGCCGCGCATATGCATCGCCGTCTGATACGTCCATGACGGACGCGGGCGCGCAGGTGCGTTCACGGTGGTGTGCGTGGACCAGGTCCGAGACCGTCCGGACTTGCTGGATCGCGTCCGCCGTGCGCCTGGCATTTAAGTGCGAGGACACGTCATCGTCGCCTGGGTGCGCTTTCTTCCGCACAACGATGAGGATGAACTTGCGGTGGATGAAGATGCTCTGCAGGAGTACGAGCGTATGGGGCGCCGCTGGTGTACGGCGTTCCAAGGAAACACGGCTGGGGAAATGCTTCACGGTGGCCGCGCATATGCATCGCCGTCTGATACAGGTGTTCTTCCTTCTTGTTGAAAGACGGGGTAACCCGACGGGGCTCACAGACGGGAAACGGTGGGGGGAGGGGGGGGCGGGAAACATAGGTACATCGCTTTCGACGGACTATCGTCGTTCTTGACGGACAACGCACAAAAGGCCGGCGCGCACTACGACGACGAGAACATCCGACGGAACGACAGACCGGCGGACCTCGGCGACACGGAGGCAAGTGCAGCACGGCGTCGATCACGTCATCGTCGCCTGGGTGCGCTTTCGTCCGCGGCTGAAGACGGCTTCCATCCGTTCAGTCGCATGGCATCGCGGTCGTCAACCCCGACCCCAATATGCTACGTGGCGCGTTGGACGGACGGACAGACGGACAACGTCCCCCTAAAAACGGCGTAAGGTCTCCGTTCCGACGACGGAACGACTATCGTCGTTCACGACGGACAACGCACAAAAGACGGAATGACAGACCGGCGGACCTCAGCGACACGGAGGCAAGTGCAGCGCGGCGTCGACGCCAAGACGGACGCAGGCGCGCAGGCGCGTTCACGGTGGTGTGCGTGGACCAGGTCCGAGACCGTCCGGACTTGCTGGATCGCGTCCACCGTGCGCCTGGCATTAAAGTGTGAGGACACGTCATCGTCGCCTGGGTGCGCTTTCTTCCGCACAACGATGAGGATGAACTTGCGGTGGATGAAGATGCTCTGCAGGAGTACGAGCGTATGGGGCGCCGCGGGTGTACGGCGTTCCAAGGAAACACGGCTGGGGAAATGCTTCACGGTGGCCGCGCATATGCATCGCCGTCTGATACAGGTGTTCTTCCTTCTTGTTGAAAGACGGGGTAACCCGACGGGGCTCACAGACGGGAAACGGTGGGGGGAGGGGAGGGCGGGAAACATAGGTACATCGCTTTCGACGGACTATCGTCGTTCACGACGGACAACGCACAAAAGGCCGGCGCGCACTACGACGACGTGAACATCCGACGGAACGACAGACCGGCGGACCTCGGCGACACGGAGGCAAGTGCAGCGCGGCGTCGACGCCATGACGGACGCAGGCGCGTTCACGGTGGTGTGCGTGGACCAGGTCCGAGACCGTCCGGACTTGCTGGATCGCGTCCGCCGTGCGCCTGGCATTTAAGTGCGAGGACACGTCATCGTCGCCTGGGTGCGCTTTCTTCCGCACAACGATGAGGATGAACTTGCCGTGGATGAAGATGCTCTGCAGGAGTACGAGCGTATGGGATGCGTTGCACAAGTACCTGAGGCACTGCTGCGCTCCACGATCGGTCCTACAGATCCGGAGGTCGCCTACGTACTGTGAAGCACATTCCTTAATTACCGCACTGGCGCCGCTGGTGTACGGCAGCTGGAAGGAAACACGGCTGGTGAAATCCTTCACGGTGGTGGCGCATATGCATCGTCGTCTGATACAGGTGTGCTTCCATCTTGTTGAAAGATGGGGTAACCCGACGGGGCTCACAGACGGGAAACGGTGGGGGGAGGGGGGGGCGGGAAACATAGGTACATCGCTTTCGACGGACTATCGTCGTTCACGACGGACAACGCACAAAAGACGGAATGACAGACCGGCGGACCTCGGCGACACGGAGGCAAGTGCAGCGCGGCGTCGACGCCATGACGGACGCAGGCGCGCAGGCGCGTTCACGGTGGTGTGCGTGGACCAGGTCCGAGACCGTCCGGACTTGCTGGATCGCGTCCGCCGTGCGCCTGGCATTTAAGTGCGAGGACACGTCATCGTCGCCTGGGTGCGCTTTCTTCCGCACAACGATGAGGATGAACTTGCGGTGGATGAAGATGCTCTGCAGGAGTACGAGCGTATGGGATGCGTTGCACAAGTACCTGAGGCACTGCTGCGCTCCACGATCGGTCCTACAGATCCGGAGGTCGCCTACGTACTGTGAAGCACATTCCTTAATTACCGCACTGGCGCCGCTGGTGTACGGCAGCTGGAAGGAAACACGGCTGGTGAAATCCTTACCGCACTGGCGCCGCTGGTGTACGGCAGCTGCAGGAGACGTTACAAGAAAACACGGCTGGTGAAATCGTTCAGGGTGGTGGCGCATATGCATCGCTGTCTGATACAGGTGTGCTTCCTTCTTGTTGAAAGACGGGGTAAGCCGACGGGGCTCACAGACGGGGAACGGTGGGGAGAGGGGGGGGCGGGAAACATAGGTACATCGCTTTCGACGGACTATCGTCGTTCACGATGGACAACGCACAAAAGGCCGGCGCGCACTACGACGACGAGAAAATCCGACGGAACGACAGACTGGCGGACCTCGGCGACACGGAGGCAAGTGCAGCGCGGCGTCGACGCCATGACGGACGCAGGCGCGCAGGCGCGTTCACGGTGGTGTGCGTGGACCAGGTCCGAGACCGTCCGGACTTGCTGGATCGCGTCCGCCGTGCGCCTGGCATTCAAGTGCGAGGACACGTCATCATCGCCTGGGTGCGCTTTCGTCCGCACAACGATGAGGATGAACTTGCGGTGGATTACCCCCCTGCACCTCGCTTCCGGCATGGCCACCGTGCTGCGTCGGCACGCATACCCTCACCTCCACGATGGTCGCTCCACGGGGAACTACGGCCCCCCTCGCGGGCGGACGGCCCGCGTCTAGTCCGTCTGTTCGGTTTTTTCTGGAAACTCGCGTTTTTCGGGCCGTCGTTCTCGGGTTTCGGAGCTCCGCGCGCGCTTAAGACATCGCGGCGTAAAAGGCGAGGTCGCGGGTTCGATTCCGGTCGTCACCGGATGGTTCTCGCTGAGCGATCGCGGCGCGACTCGATGCATCTCCGGGTGCGCGGTTCGCTATACATACTTGTAATATTGTAGTCGGACCGGATTGATATATACCCATACATATTTGATAGCCATATATTCGAACCTTCCGGCGTTGGATGACCGCGTCATCCAACGCCGGTGCGCGTCCCGTCCAACGTTGTTTGCGTAAAATGTGTGGCTTTTTGAAAGGCGTACGGCCTTCTTTGCGTGCGTCGGCTCGCCCCAGGTATCATATGCATCGTGGTCGCGGATATATATATATATATCCGTTCGACTTCTTTCTCTTAACGTGCAGTCGCCGGCTTTTCCTGGACTTGGGCTCTTTACAGTTGTCGGATCGTTCCTCGTCGGTTCGTCCCCCCGTTGGCCCGGCCGTCGGTTCGTTTAGAGACGGCTCCCATCAGTTATGACGGACCGAATAAATGATTCGCCTCGGCGGGCTGAGGCTCGCGGTCGCGAGCGCCTGGGTACACTGGCCGGCGGTTTCCATTTGAGAGGTACGAGTGCGTCGAGCGTGCAGCTCAGCGCGGATGCAATACAGATGCGGGAAGCTCGTCTCGATCCGGAGCGCAGGGCTGCGGAGCAGGGGCGTGACGTCGCTGACGGGCAGAGGTCCGCGCTTGCCACTTCGCTCTGTGCGGCGCCGCAGTCCGAGGTGCGTAGTCGGGAGCGTCTGGGTACACTGGCCGGCGGTTTCCATTTCAGAGGTTTCAGAGGGACGAGTGCGTCGTGCGTGCAGCTCAGCGCGGATGCAGCACGGATGCGGGATGCTCGTCTCGATCCGGAGCGCGCGGCTGCGGAGCAGGAGCGTGACGCTGCTGCGCGAGCGGTTGCGCGTCAAGATCCGGAGCGCAGGGCTGCGGAACAGCGGCGTAACACCGCTGCACGAGCGGCTGCCCGTCGAGATCCGGAGTGCAGGGCTGCGGAACAGCGGCGTAACACCGCTGCACGAGCGGCTGCCCGTCGAGACCCGGAGTGCAGGGCTGCAGAGGCTGCGCACGCGCAGGCCCGTGCTCAGCTGCGTGGGATACAGCTTCCGCGAACTAGCTTGCTGGTGGGGCCGGGACGCACCGGGTTAGGCGGGACGGCGGCCGGGCACGACGGGGCCCCGCGGCCACCGGGACCCCCGGCTCCGCTGCGGGCGCCCGGGGCCCAGGCGGCCCCCGCACCGGCCCCCAAGGGCCCCCGGCGAGCGTGGGGGGTGGGCCCCGTCCCGGTCCGCGGGGCTCCTAGCGGGCACCCGGGCACCGGGCCCCGTGGGTGGCCCGACGGGCGGCCGGAGGCGGGGAGCGTGGCCCCCGGTGCCCTCGGGCCGTGTGCCCGGCCAATGGGGGCCCGCGACCACCGGGGGGCACTCCGAGGGCCGCGGGGCACGGGGGTCCGGGGGCCCCGCCGTCCGTCTGGCCCGGGCACGAGGCGGGCGTCCAGGGGCCGTATCCCGGGGGCCCCAGGACGAGCCCGGGGGCCCGCCGACAGCCCGTGGGGGACACCGGTGTCCGGCCCGCGCCCTGCCCGGGGGCCTACCGGTGCATGGTCGTCCGTTGCCCCGCCACAAGGGGCCGCCCCCGGTGGGCACGGGAGGGCCGTCCCGGGGTGGGCCCCACGGCGGGCCCGGGCCGACCGGGGGGCCCTCCACGTGGGCCGACCGGGGGGCACGGACCACGGGCCCTCCCCCGGGGCCCCCGGGCGGCCGGGTCCGGGGGCGTGGGCCGTGGGCCGTCGGGCACCCCGGTGGGCCCCTGGCACCCGAGCACCCCGGGCCCGGCGCCCGGCCACCCGGCGGGTTATGGGGACCCGGGGCATGGTGGTCTCCCGCGACGGGCCCGGGCCGGGTGGGGCCCTTGCGGGACACGGGTGGCCCGGCGGCTGGCTCCTTGGTCGGGGCCCCACGGGGCCGCGGTGGCCATGGGGACCCTGGTGGCCGGCCCCGGGCCCCGCGGTATCGTATCGGCAGATCGGAGCGCGGCAGTACTGCGGGTGCCAGCGCTGACGCCGATCCCACGGCATTCGTGGATGAAGATGCGGCGGCGGCTGACAGTGATGGTGGTGTCGATGGGGCTGACGAGTCGGATTCATCGACGGGTGCTGCAGAGGGCACGGCCCCATCGGAGTTGCGGCCATATCCACCACGGGTGCAGCCGCGACCTTGCTTCGACGATCCGCGGAGTGTGGAGGTGCCGTTCTGCATGCGCCTTGATGCGGATTTGCCGAACCGGACCGTGTTCTGCGGCGATGGTGGCTCCGAGCGATTCGTTATCTGCGCCTCTTGCGAGAAGGCACTGGCGGGTGAGGATCTTTTCCGGCTCGTTTAGGGGAACATGAACACATTTGATTCGTCGAGCCGCCTATATTGCCATTCGAGTTTGCTTAACCGATGTCCGCCTGTCGCCGCTCTCGTTGCAGTACGCCGAGTGCCTGAAGCGGCTCTGGCGCGTCTCGATCCGGGCGACGTGCCGTCTGTCAATCACCTGGGCGACCCGCTGCCTACACCGACGTTTGTGGAAAGTCAACTCTTGGGGCGGGGCCGTCTGATGCAGCAGCTGCTGATTGTGCATCTCACGGGCCGTCCCCCCCAGGTCTTCCCGTGTGCCGTTCAGTCGCATGGTATCGCGGTCGTCAACCCCGATCCCAACATGCTACGCGGTCAGCTGCCTGCGCGCATTGCGGATTTGGCAGGTGCGTTCACGGTGGTGTGCGTGGATCAGGTCCGAGACCGGCAGGACTTGCTGGATCGCGTTCGCCGTGCGCCTGGCGTTAAAGTGCGAGGACACGTCGTCGTCGCCTGGGTACGCTTTCTTCAACACAACGACGAGGATGAGCTCGTGGTGGATGAAGATGCTCTGCGGGAGTACGAGCGTATGGGATGTGTTGCGCAGGTACCCGAGGCGCTGCTGCGCTCCGCGATCGGTCCTACAGATCCGGAAGTCGCCGGCGTACTACGGAGCACGTTCCTCCATGACCGCACTGGCGCCGCTGATGTACGGCAGCTGCAGGAGACGTTACAAGAAAACACGGCTGGTGAAATCGTTCAGGGCGACGGTGCGTATGTATCGCCGTCTGATACAGGTGTGCTTCCTTCTTGTTGAAAGTCGGGGTAAGCCGACGGGGCTCACAGACGGGGAACGGTTGGGAGACGTGCCGGGCGGGAAACGTAGATACGTCACTATCGGACTGACAATTTTGGTTCCACGTGCTTTGCCCGCATCCTTCCGGCCTTGACATCTGCTGGAGGTCCCGATGTGCCCACGACCGGGCCTACCGTCTCGGACACTCCTATGGCGGGTATGTCTGTGAGGGCACAGCTGCGAGTTGCCCGTGCCGCTGCTGTGTTTTGCGACCGGTACGTACCCGTGGGTTTGCACGGGTCGCGGCTGCTGGTCTGTGTGTCGATCGGACGCGCTCAGCCTCCTGTCAGGTTAGGCGTGGGGGAATACTCTACGTATTGCCACTTGTTGATCTACGGTGTGTGCGCGACTGTGACTACTGTTCACTGCAGAAGCTGGCGCTACGGGCTTACCGCCCCTCGCGGTCGTCGTGCGTCAGGCAGCTGACCCTGCTCCCATCCGGAGTGAGTGAGGGCGTGCATTTTATCACCTTCGTACACCTCCATTCGCGTATTCCGTCACATCCACCGAACGGCCTCGAAACAATTCGCGCATACATACGACCTCAAGAGGGTGCACCCGTCCATCTGTCTGCCCGTCGTGTTAAGCTTGTGGATTCCCGTCCCCTCTGTCCGACACAGCTGATGCCGACCTGGGCGCTCCGAATGAGCTGGAACTGGTCCTGCCGCAGCCCGCTGCCGTTCCGACCGACGGCAGCGAGTTTGATACCCGGCCCAACGTGGTGCATGATCTGCTGACCGGCCGTGCACGTCTTGCATTCGCCGCTGGCGGCCGTGACGCTCGGATCCTGGATGATCGTCATCCGGCCATCCTCAACGTCTGCTTCCCGGTCTCGTTTCCGTATGGCTTGTCCGGACAGCGGCCGCCGGGAATGTCCTTCGCATCATACTGCAGCCACCTGGTACGGCGGGTGCCTCGGGCACAGTTCAGCGGCAACTTGATGCTGCTTGCCCGCATGTACGACATCAATGTTCGGCAGCAGAGCATGGCGCAGGTGGGAGTGGCCCTGCGCATGCGACCACGGCTGGGTGAACCAGCGGCGCGAGTTTCAAGGGATGTCGTACGCGCCATGGCGGACATCTTGGCGCTGCCGTACCGTCACGCCCAGCGACGGCAGCTGCTGTCGCAGCAGTCGCCCGTGGTGCGCGCTCTCCTCGAGGGCGCACGTGCCAGCTTGCTGCGAATTGACCTCACGGATGCCTACTACAACGGTGCGAAGGCCACGATGCGTGCAGCTGCCCTCACTATTGGCTGGCCGCCGCTGTTCTTCAACCTCAACCCGGCGGACATGCATGCTGCTTGCGCCGTTGTAGCGTCTGGCCGGTTCATCGAGTTCGACGACACCGGCCGTCCCGCCCAGATCACCAGCACGGTGGAAAAGTGGCGCCGCGTTAAGGAAGACCCGTACAGCTGCGCCGCGCTGCTCGTTGCCACGAAAGAAGTGGTGGTCGAGCAGCTGTTTGGCTTTGCACCTGGGGCAATGCGGCAGACTGACCCGAACTGCTTCTGCGGTGTCGTATTCGAGGTGGTTGTCAAGGTGGAGCAGAGCGGGCGATTGGCGTTACACCTGCACGGAGTTGCACATCTCGAGTGCTTCGCGCTGGAGAACCTGCAGGCGTTCTTTTGTGGACCCAACTGCCGGGCTCTGGCACTTGCGTATGCGCTCTGCGAAATGTGGTATCCTTCGCCGTACTACGCTCCGGCCCCGGACGGTGCAACGCAGCCTCTGGTCATGGGTATGTCTGAAGCGGAGGCGCAGCAGCACGGCCTGCCCGTGCCGGCGGTGCAGGTAGATTGCCCACCTGCCGCGTGCGACTTCGAACGACTGGCCGGGTGCGCGAACGGCGGGCTCCCTCCACCATCACGGCACGCCGCCTGCCGTGCCCACCACGCTGCCGTCATACACGGTACCCTCACCCACACCCACAATACGACCTGCAAGCGCCACGGCTGCCACGGCACCGACGACAGCTGCGGCATGGCCTTCCCCCGGCTCATCCGCACGGCCTTTCAGTGGATCGGCACCGGCGGCCTCTTCTTGTTGCCCCGCCTGGCGTCCAACCTCGTGCCGCACATGCCTGCCGTTGCGCTCGCGTTCGGCTGCAACCAGTTGATGTCCCTGGCCTGTGGTGGCCCGGCCCCGGGAGTACACGGCTGACGTCGCCGCACAACTAGCACGCCCCGTCAACGAACGTGGTGACTGCCCCCTCCTACAGCCCGCCATCGACCGTGCCCGTGATGCTGCGTACTACAGTTCAAAGTACACCGCAAAGACAATCGAGCGCAGCCAGGCACACCTCACCTGTGCCGCCGTCGGGCGCGTGCAGGACTTCATGATGGCGGGGAGCCCGCCCAGCGCCAGCGGCGATGGCCCCAGCGCGTTCGCCAACCTATGCGCCGCGGTACACCGCATGACGGCCACCATCACGGCCGGCATGGCACTGATCGTCTTCAAGCTCTCGGGTCACGATACGTTTCAAGCGTCGTACAAACGTAACTACCTGCCGGTGGGCGCATTCACTGCACTGGCGGCCGAGTCCGCCGTGGAGCCAGAAGACGCGGAAACCGGCGTGGAGCTTGTGGAGGCAGAGGAGCACGGTGGCTACACTCTCGCCGACGCCGTACAGAACTATACGCAGCGCGGAGTGGAGCTCAGCGGCTTCGATTGCAGCGCCTACAATATCGTGGCCAACTTCGAAGTGCAACGTGTGACGCCCGCACAGCACCCCCACGCTGCTATCCTTGGCGCCCAAGTCCTTCCCGCGACTCGTCACCGCAAACGCAAGGCCTCTAACACCGCTGTGACCCCCGTGACTGATGCACCTTCCGGCCCATCTGGCGCCCAGCCCACCGCCGCCGCGACGTTCCTTGCGTCAGGCGGTTCAGCTGCGGACCAGCTACCGACCAGTCCAGCAACGACCATTCCCCCCAAGAAGGTGGCCTTCCAACCGACGCACCCGCTGTACCTGACACACGTCCTCCGTCGTCTGGCGCAGCCGAGGTACGTCCTGCTGGGCGGTGCACTGCCCCGCCGTCCTCAAGCAGGCAGTACCACCGCAGCCGCCGTCGCCTACTACGCATTCGTGTTGGGCATCTTCAAGGCTCACCGTGGCCAGCCGGTGGCTGCCAATCAAACGGTGAAGGAAGCGTACGATGCTTGGTGGACGGACCTGGGAACCACCGGTGCAGGCCGAAACGCCGCCCGGGCCACGTGGCCAGAGACAGGCAGGCCGGGGCCATGGGGACCCTGGTGGCCCACGGGCCCGGTCTAGACGCAGGCCCGGGGCCCGGGGCGGACCCGGTGGCCAGGCCGGGCGCCCGGGCTGGGGCCCCCCGCGGCCCCCTGGTGCCGGCTTTCGGTGTGGGCCCGTCTTGGCGTTCCCCTCCGGGGCGGCTGTTGGCGCCCTGGGGTCCGGGGGTCCGGGCCGGGGTCCTGGTGGTCCACCCCCACGCCTAACCTGACAGGAGGCTGAGCGCGTCCGATCGACACACAGACCAGCAGCCGCGACCCGTGCAAACCCACGGGTACGTACAGGTCGCAAAACACAGCAGCGGCACGGGCAACTCGCAGCTGTGCCCTCACAGACATACCCGCCATAGGAGTGTCCGAGACGGTAGGCCCGGTCGTGGGCACATCGGGACCTCCAGCAGATGTCAAGGCCGGAAGGATGCGGGCAAAGCACGTGGAACCAAAATTGTCAGTCCGATAGTGACGTATCTACGTTTCCCGCCCGGCACGTCTCCCAACCGTTCCCCGTCTGTGAGCCCCGTCGGCTTACCCCGACTTTCAACAAGAAGGAAGCACACCTGTATCAGACGGCGATACATACGCACCGTCGCCCTGAACGATTTCACCAGCCGTGTTTTCTTGTAACGTCTCCTGCAGCTGCCGTACATCAGCGGCGCCAGTGCGGTCATGGAGGAACGTGCTCCGTAGTACGCCGGCGACTTCCGGATCTGTAGGACCGATCGCGGAGCGCAGCAGCGCCTCGGGTACCTGCGCAACACATCCCATACGCTCGTACTCCCGCAGAGCATCTTCATCCACCACGAGCTCATCCTCGTCGTTGTGTTGAAGAAAGCGTACCCAGGCGACGACGACGTGTCCTCGCACTTTAACGCCAGGCGCACGGCGAACGCGATCCAGCAAGTCCTGCCGGTCTCGGACCTGATCCACGCACACCACCGTGAACGCACCTGCCAAATCCGCAATGCGCGCAGGCAGCTGACCGCGTAGCATGTTGGGATCGGGGTTGACGACCGCGATACCATGCGACTGAACGGCACACGGGAAGACCTGGGGGGGACGGCCCGTGAGATGCACAATCAGCAGCTGCTGCATCAGACGGCCCCGCCCCAAGAGTTGACTTTCCACAAACGTCGGTGTAGGCAGCGGGTCGCCCAGGTGATTGACAGACGGCACGTCGCCCGGATCGAGACGCGCCAGAGCCGCTTCAGGCACTCGGCGTACTGCAACGAGAGCGGCGACAGGCGGACATCGGTTAAGCAAACTCGAATGGCAATATAGGCGGCTCGACGAATCAAATGTGTTCATGTTCCCCTAAACGAGCCGGAAAAGATCCTCACCCGCCAGTGCCTTCTCGCAAGAGGCGCAGATAACGAATCGCTCGGAGCCACCATCGCGGGGTCGCCATCTAGTCGAATGGATTGCCATTTGATAATTATATTTATAATATAATATATAATATAATATTTTATATATATATATATATTATAATATAATTATATCAATATATATGGGGTCGATAATATTAATGGGGTCCGGGGCGCCACGGCCAGGGGCGGGATGCGGCTGGGGCCCCCACCGGCCCCCGGGAGCACCGGGCCCGCGGCCCCGGGCCACGTGCACGGGACCCCAGGGGGCCCCCCAGTGGGCGTGGGCCCCCCGGCCGGGTCCGTGGGCCGACCGGGGGGCACGAGGCACCGGCCCCACGGGCCACCCCCGGCACCGGGCCCGGATCTGCAAAGGGACAACGCCGCCGGATGCGGCCTACGGGGGCCCGGGACCGGTGTCCACAGCCCGGTCCCGGTCACGGTCATCCAGACCCTAAACCCTAAACCCTAACCCTAACCCCCCGGGCCGTGTCGCATGCAGCTGAGCACGGGCCTGTGTGTGTGCAGCGGCGTTATGCCCCTGCTCCGCAGCCCTGCACTCCGGGTCTCGTCGGGCAGCCGCTCGTGCAGCGGTGTTACGCCGCTGCTCCGCAGCCCTGCACTCCGGGTCTTGACGGGCAGCCGCTCGTGCAGCGGTGTCACGCCGCTGCTCCGCAGCCCTGCACTCCGGGTCTTGACGGGCAGCCGCTCGTGCAACGGTGTCACGCCGCTGCTCCGCAGCCCTGCGCTCCAGATCGAGATGAGCATCCCGCATCCGTGCTGCATCCGCGCCGAGCTGCATGCTCGACGCACTTGTCCCTCTAAAATGGAAGCCGCCAGCCAGTGTACCCAGACGCTCGCGACTACGCACCCCGGACTGCGGTGCTGCACAGGCCGGAACGGCAACCGCGCTGAGGTCCGCGCTCAACGGACGAAATCCTGTAGGGGAAAAGCCGCCAGCCAGCGTACCCAGGCGCTCGCGACCGTCAGTCCCGGTCCGCCGGGGTGAATCATTTGGTCTGTCCGTCATAACTGACGGAAGCCGTCTTCAGCCGCAATACCACGCACGGAGGAAAGTAATATGGGCGTGATATATACGCGATGTATATGCGATACAAGCATACAGTAGCGAGCCGACGCCTGTAAATAACCCAGCTTCGCGAAAGGCCGTGCAGCTTACGTTGGCGGCGCGACCGACTAGTCTACAGCCGCCGGCTGTAATGTAATTCTGTGTGCGTATGTTAAGAGAAAGATGTGTATAGATGTCTATATATATTCGATGGACGTGTATATATACTGTCGCGAGCCGACGCACGGGAAGAAGGCCGTATACATTTTACATACACGGACAACGTTGGACAGCCGCAGATGCGCACTTTGGCGCCGGCGAAAAGTAATTAACAATACAATATATTGGCACGTCGCACGTCGAATCGCGCACCTGGACACAACGATTCGCGCCGCGAAACATCCGGGGTTACGCGTCGCGAAGCATCCGGGGACGACCGGAATCGAACCGACGACCTCGCCTTTTACGCCGCGATGTCTTAAGCACGAGCGACGCTCCGAAAGCGCTACGACGCCGAGAAAAACGGCGAATTACCAAATATGTTCCAGACAGACGGACAAGCGCCCCAAACTAGACGCGGGCCGTGGGCCCGCGAGGGGGGCCGTAGTTCCCCGTGGAGCGACCATCGTGGAGGTGAGGGTACCGACGCAGCACGGTGGCCATGCCGGAAGCGAGGTGCAGGGGGGTAATCCACCGCAAGTTCATCCTCATCGTTGTGCGGACGATAGCGCACCCAGGCGATGATGACGTGTCCTCGCACTTGAATGCCAGGCGCACGGCGGACGCGATCCAGCAAGTCCGGACGGTCTCGGACCTGGTCCACACACACCACCGTGAACACGCCTGCACGCCTGCGTCCGTCATGGCGTCGACGCCGCGCTGCACTTGCCTCCGTGTCGCCGAGGTCCGCCAGTCTGTCGTTCCGTCGGATTTTCTCGTCGTCGTAGTGCGCGCCGGCCTTTTGTGCGTTGTCCATCGTGAACGACGATAGTCCGTCGAAAGCGATGTACCTATGTTTCCCGCCCCCCCCTCTCCCCACCGTTCCCCGTCTGTGAGCCCCGTCGGCTTACCCCGTCTTTCAACAAGAAGGAAGCACACCTGTATCAGACGGCGATGCATATGCGCCACCACCCTGAACGATTTCACCAGCCGTGTTTTCTTGTAACGTCTCCTGCAGCTGCCGTACACCAGCGGCGCCAGTGCGGTCATGGAGGAATGTGCTCCGCAGTACGTAGGCGACCTCCGGATCTGTAGGACCGATCGTGGAGCGCAGCAGCGCCTCAGGTACCTGCGCAACGCATCCCATACGCTCGTACTCCTGCAGAGCATCTTCATCCACGGCGAGTCCATCCTCATCGTTGTGTTGAAGAAAGCGTACCCAGGCGACGACGACGTGTCCTCGCACTTTAACGCCAGGCGCACGGCGAACGCGATCCAGCAAGTCCTGCCGGTCTCGGACCTGGTCCACGCACACCACCGTGAACGCGCCTGCGCGCCTGCGTCCGTCATGGCGTCGACGCCGCGCTGCACTTGCCTCCGTGTCGCCGAGGTCCGCCGGTCTGTCGTTCCGTCGGATGTTCTCGTCATCGTAGTGCGCGCCGGCCTTTTGTGCGTTGTCCGTCAAGAACGACGATAGTCCGTCGAAAGCGATGTACCTATGTTTCCCGCCCCCCCCTCCCCCCACCGTTTCCCGTCTGTGAGCCCCGTCGGGTTACCCCATCTTTCAACAAGAAGGAAGAACACCTGTATCAGACGGCGATGCATAGGCGCGGCCACCGTGAAGCATTTCCCCAGCCGTGTTTCCTTGGAACGCCGTACACCAGCGGCGCCCCATACGCTCGTACTCCTGCAGAGCATCTTCATCCACCGCAAGTTCATCCTCATCGTTGTGCGGAAGAAAGCGCACCCAGGCGACGATGACGTGTCCTCGCACTTAAATGCCAGGCGCACGGCGGACGCGATCCAGCAAGTCCGGACGGTCTCGGACCTGGTCCACGCACACCACCGTGAACGCGCCTGCGCGCCCGCGTCCGTCATGGCGTCGACGCCGCGCTGCACTTGCCTCCGTGTCGCCGAGGTCCGCCGGTCTGTCGTTCCGTCGGATGTTCTCGTCGTCGTAGTGCGCGTCGGCCTTTTGTGCGTTGTCCGTCAAGAACGACGATAGTCCGTCGAAAGCGATGTACCTATGTTTCCCGCCCCCCCCTCCCCCCACCGTTTCCCGTCTGTGAGCCCCGTCGGGTTACCCCATCTTTCAACAAGAAGGAAGCACACCTGTATCAGACGGCGATGCATACGCGCCGCCACCGTGAAGCATTTCCCCAGCCGTGTTTCCTTGGAACGCCGTACACCAGCGGCGCCCCATACGCTCGTACTCCTGCAGAGCATCTTCATCCACCGCAAGTTCATCCTCATCGTTGTGCGGAAGAAAGCGCACCCAGGCAACGATGACGTGTCCTCGGCCTTTAATGCCAGGCGCACGGTGGACGCGATCCAGCAAGTCCGGACGGTCTCGGACCTGGTCCACGCACACCACCGTGAACACGCCTGCACGCCTGCGTCCGTCTTGGCGTCGACGCCGCGCTGCACTTGCCTCCGTGTCGCTGAGGTCCGCCGGTCTGTCATTCCGTCTTTTGTGCGTTGTCCGTCGTGAACGACGATAGTCGTTCCGTCGTCGGAACGGAGACCTTACGCCGTTTTTAGGGGGACGTTGTCCGTCTGTCCGTCCGTCCAACGCGCCACGTAGCATATTGGGGTCGGGGTTGATGACTGCGATGCCATGCGACTGAACGGATGGAAGTCGTCTTCAGCCGCGGACGAAAGCGCACCCAGGCGACGATGACGTGATCGACGCCGTGCTGCACTTGCCTCCGTGTCGCCGAGGTCCGCCGGTCTGTCGTTCCGTCGGATGTTCTCGTCGTCGTAGTGCGCGCCGGCCTTTTGTGCGTTGTCCGTCAAGAACGACGATAGTCCGTCGAAAGCGATGTACCTATGTTTCCCGCCCCCCCCTCCCCTCACCGTTTCCCGTCTGTGAGCCCCGTCGGGTTACCCCGTCTTTCAACAAGAAGGAAGAACACCTGTATCAGACGGCGATGCATAGGCGCGGCCACCGTGAAGCATTTCCCCAGCCGTGTTTCCTTGGAACGCCGTACACCAGCGGCGCCCCATACGCTCGTACTCCTGCAGAGCATCTTCATCCACCGCAAGTTCATCCTCATCGTTGTGCGGAAGAAAGCGCACCCAGGCGACGATGACGTGTCCTCGCACTTAAATGCCAGGCGCACGGCGGACGCGATCCAGCAAGTCCGGACGGTCTCGGACCTGGTCCACGCACACCACCGTGAACGCGCCTGCGCGCCTGCGTCCGTCATGGCGTCGACGCCGCGCTGCACTTGCCTCCGTGTCGCCGAGGTCCGCCGGTCTGTCGTTCCGTCGGATGTTCTCGTCATCGTAGTGCGCGCCGGCCTTTTGTGCGTTGTCCGTCAAGAACGACGATAGTCCGTCGAAAGCGATGTACCTATGTTTCCCGCCCCCCCCTCCCCCCACCGTTTCCCGTCTGTGAGCCCCGTCGGGTTACCCCATCTTTCAACAAGAAGGAAGAACACCTGTATCAGACGGCGATGCATAGGCGCGGCCACCGTGAAGCATTTCCCCAGCCGTGTTTCCTTGGAACGCCGTACACCAGCGGCGCCCCATACGCTCGTACTCCTGCAGAGCATCTTCATCCACCGCAAGTTCATCCTCATCGTTGTGCGGAAGAAAGCGCACCCAGGCGACGATGACGTGTCCTCGCACTTAAATGCCAGGCGCACGGCGGACGCGATCCAGCAAGTCCGGACGGTCTCGGACCTGGTCCACGCACACCACCGTGAACGCGCCTGCGCGCCCGCGTCCGTCATGGCGTCGACGCCGCGCTGCACTTGCCTCCGTGTCGCCGAGGTCCGCCGGTCTGTCGTTCCGTCGGATGTTCTCGTCGTCGTAGTGCGCGCCGGCCTTTTGTGCGTTGTCCGTCAAGAACGACGATAGTCCGTCGAAAGCGATGTACCTATGTTTCCCGCCCCCCCCTCCCCCCACCGTTTCCCGTCTGTGAGCCCCGTCGGGTTACCCCATCTTTCAACAAGAAGGAAGCACACCTGTATCAGACGGCGATGCATACGCGCCGCCACCGTGAAGCATTTCCCCAGCCGTGTTTCCTTGGAACGCCGTACACCAGCGGCGCCCCATACGCTCGTACTCCTGCAGAGCATCTTCATCCACCGCAAGTTCATCCTCATCGTTGTGCGGAAGAAAGCGCACCCAGGCAACGATGACGTGTCCTCGGCCTTTAATGCCAGGCGCACGGTGGACGCGATCCAGCAAGTCCGGACGGTCTCGGACCTGGTCCACGCACACCACCGTGAACACGCCTGCACGCCTGCGTCCGTCTTGGCGTCGACGCCGCGCTGCACTTGCCTCCGTGTCGCTGAGGTCCGCCGGTCTGTCATTCCGTCTTTTGTGCGTTGTCCGTCGTGAACGACGATAGTCGTTCCGTCGTCGGAACGGAGACCTTACGCCGTTTTTAGGGGGACGTTGTCCGTCTGTCCGTCCGTCCAACGCGCCACGTAGCATATTGGGGTCGGGGTTGATGACTGCGATGCCATGCGACTGAACGGATGGAAGTCGTCTTCAGCCGCGGACGAAAGCGCACCCAGGCGACGATGACGTGATCGACGCCGTGCTGCACTTGCCTCCGTGTCGCCGAGGTCCGCCGGTCTGTCGTTCCGTCGGATGTTCTCGTCGTCGTAGTGCGCGCCGGCCTTTTGTGCGTTGTCCGTCAAGAACGACGATAGTCCGTCGAAAGCGATGTACCTATGTTTCCCGCCCCCCCCTCCCCTCACCGTTTCCCGTCTGTGAGCCCCGTCGGGTTACCCCGTCTTTCAACAAGAAGGAAGAACACCTGTATCAGACGGCGATGCATAGGCGCGGCCACCGTGAAGCATTTCCCCAGCCGTGTTTCCTTGGAACGCCGTACACCAGCGGCGCCCCATACGCTCGTACTCCTGCAGAGCATCTTCATCCACCGCAAGTTCATCCTCATCGTTGTGCGGAAGAAAGCGCACCCAGGCGACGATGACGTGTCCTCGCACTTAAATGCCAGGCGCACGGCGGACGCGATCCAGCAAGTCCGGACGGTCTCGGACCTGGTCCACGCACACCACCGTGAACGCGCCTGCGCGCCCGCGTCCGTCATGGCGTCGACGCCGCGCTGCACTTGCCTCCGTGTCGCCGAGGTCCGCCGGTCTGTCGTTCCGTCGGATGTTCTCGTCGTCGTAGTGCGCGCCGGCCTTTTGTGCGTTGTCCGTCAAGAACGACGATAGTCCGTCGAAAGCGATGTACCTATGTTTCCCGCCCCCCCCTCCCCCCACCGTTTCCCGTCTGTGAGCCCCGTCAGGTTACCCCATCTTTCAACAAGAAGGAAGCACACCTGTATCAGACGGCGATGCATACGCGCCGCCACCGTGAAGCATTTCCCCAGCCGTGTTTCCTTGGAACGCCGTACACCAGCGGCGCCCCATACGCTCGTACTCCTGCAGAGCATCTTCATCCACCGCAAGTTCATCCTCATCGTTGTGCGGAAGAAAGCGCACCCAGGCAACGATGACGTGTCCTCGGCCTTTAATGCCAGGCGCACGGTGGACGCGATCCAGCAAGTCCGGACGGTCTCGGACCTGGTCCACGCACACCACCGTGAACACGCCTGCACGCCTGCGTCCGTCTTGGCGTCGACGCCGCGCTGCACTTGCCTCCGTGTCGCTGAGGTCCGCCGGTCTGTCATTCCGTCTTTTGTGCGTTGTCCGTCGTGAACGACGATAGTCGTTCCGTCGTCGGAACGGAGACCTTACGCCGTTTTTAGGGGGACGTTGTCCGTCTGTCCGTCCGTCCAACGCGCCACGTAGCATATTGGGGTCGGGGTTGATGACTGCGATGCCATGCGACTGAACGGATGGAAGTCGTCTTCAGCCGCGGACGAAAGCGCACCCAGGCGACGATGACGTGATCGACGCCGTGCTGCACTTGCCTCCGTGTCGCCGAGGTCCGCCAGTCTGTCGTTCCGTCGGATGTTCTCGTCGTCGTAGTGCGCGCCGGCCTTTTGTGCGTTGTCCATCGTGAACGACGATAGTCCGTCGAAAGCGATGTACCTATGTTTCCCGCCCCCCCCTCTCCCCACCGTTCCCCGTCTGTGAGCCCCGTCGGCTTACCCCGTCTTTCAACAAGAAGGAAGCACACCTGTATCAGACGGCGATGCATAGGCGCGGCCACCGTGAAGCATTTCCCCAGCCGTGTTTCCTTGGAACGCCGTACACCAGCGGCGCCCCATACGCTCGTACTCCTGCAGAGCATCTTCATCCACCGCAAGTTCATCCTCATCGTTGTGCGGAAGAAAGCACACCCAGGCGACGATGACGTGTCCTCGCACTTAAATGCCAGGCGCACGGCGGACGCGATCCAGCAAGTCCGGACGGTCTCGGACCTGGTCCACGCACACCACCGTGAACGCGCCTGCGCGCCCGCGTCCGTCATGGCGTCGACGCCGCGCTGCACTTGCCTCCGTGTCGCCGAGGTCCGCCGGTCTGTCGTTCCGTCGGATGTTCTCGTCATCGTAGTGCGCGCCGGCCTTTTGTGCGTTGTCCGTCAAGAACGACGATAGTCCGTCGAAAGCGATGTACCTATGTTTCCCGCCCCCCCCTCCCCCCACCGTTTCCCGTCTGTGAGCCCCGTCGGGTTACCCCGTCTTTCAACAAGAAGGAAGCACACCTGTATCAGACGGCGATGCATACGCGCCGCCACCGTGAAGCATTTCCCCAGCCGTGTTTCCTTGTAACGTCTCCTGCAGCTGCCGTACACCAGCGGCGCCAGTGCGGTCATTAAGGAGTGTGCTTCGCAGTACGCCGGCGACCTCCGGATCTGTAGGACCAATCGCGGAGCGCAGCAATGCCTCAGGTACTTAAGCAACGCATCCCATACGCTCGTACTCCTGCAGAGCATGTTCATCCACCGCAAGTTCATCCTCATCGTTGTGCGGACGAAAGCGCACCCAGGCGACAATGACGTGTCCTCGCACTTTAATGCCAGGCGCACGACGGACGCGATCCAGCAACCTCGGACCTGGTCCACGCACACCACCGTGAACGCGCCTGCGCGCCTGCGTCCGTCTTGGTGTCGACGCCGCGCTGCACTTGCCTCCGTCTTGCCGAGGTCCGCCGGTCTGTCGTTCCGTCTTTTGTGCGTTGTCCGTCGTGAACGACGATAGTCGTTCCGTCTTCGGAACGGAGACCTTAGGCCGTTTTTAGGGGGACGTTGTCCGTCTGTCCGTCCGTCCAACACGCGCAGGCAGCTGGCCACGTAGCATATTGGGGTTGGGGTTGACGACCGCGATGCCATGCGACTGAACGGATGGAAGCCGTCTTCAGCCACAATACCACGCATGGAAGAGAGTAATATGGGTGTGATATATACGCGATCTATATGCGATACAATCCCACAGTAGCGAGCCGACGCCTGTAAATAGCCCAGCTTCGTGAAAGGCCGTGCAGCTTACGTTGGCGGCGCCACCGACCAGTGTGCAGTAATGCAGTGTGCAGCCGCAGTACCGTATGTTAAGAGAAAGAAATTGGACGGATGTGTATATCCGCGATGCAATCCGACCTACTGTAGCGAGCCGACGCACGGGAAGAAGGCCGTACATCTTACAAAAAGCCCTACATTTCACGCGGACAACGTTGGACGGCCGCAGATGCGCACTTCGACGCCGGTGATCTTCCCTGATCGTAGCCATAATCATAGATGGCTACAATATATTGGCATGTCGCACGTCTAATCGCGCACGTGAACGCAATGATTCGCGCCACGAAACATCCGGCGCGACGACTTGCACATGCATCAGCATATTACATATGTCATATTATGTTATATGAGATCATGTCATTCATGATAAAATGTGTGCCCTTGCACGTGTGCGCATACTTGCACACACAACAAAGAGTCGAACAGACGGACTTGCACATGCATCAGCATATTACATATGTCAGGTGCGCAAGGTGCATCGTTGCGTCCAGGTGCGCAAGTCGACGTGCCATATTCGACGTGCCATAATATCATAATATCATACACGGCCAGACGCCGCCGCGGCGACGATTCGTGCCGCGAAACGTCCGGTGACGACGCGGCGACGATTCGTGCCGAAAACGTCCGGTTCGCGCCGTGAAACGTCCGGTGACGATAAAAGGCATGCCCTTGCATATGTGCGTGCCCTTGCATATATATTGAGATGTCGCACCTGAACGCGCCGTGAAACGTCCAGTGACGACGCGGCGACGATTCGTGCCGCGAAACGTCCGGTCACGACCGGAATCGAACCGGCGACCTCGCGTTTTAAACGACGACGTCTTATGCGCGAGCGACGCTCCGAAGGCGCTACGACGCCGAGAAAAACGGCGAGTTTCCATAAAATCCGAACAGACGGACTAGACGCGGGCTGTGGGCCCGCGAGGGGGGCCGTAGTTCCCCGTCCCCGCGGCGGAGGCGAGGGCACGCGTGCCGAATGGAAGGGGTAATACAAGAATGCAGAGGGATGCAGAGATGCAGTTCACCAGCGTGGGAGTCGAACCCACGAGCGCGCGGATCGCACTCGGCCGTGCAAGTGTGTCGTCATACAGCGAGGTGGCCGTTTGACGCTGGCATTTAACGCCATCCAGTGGCGGCAACTCCATGCACGCTCCATGCACGTTGTGTTTGGGGCAACCGGAGTGACTTACTGCTGGAGGGCCGTGACGAAAGTGGTCCGGCCCTCCGTGCTGGTGGTGACGGTGCCGGTGATGGCGAAGGAGTCGTAGGCGGTGTACGCGACCCGGTCGTTGTCGTCCGCGAAGCTCGCGTCGGCGAAGAAGTCCGCGTAGTTGGGCAGCTGTTGGAGGACGCCGGGGCTGTCCGTGCAGACTGGATACTTGCTATTGCCGACGCTGAGGACGAGCGGTATCACGGGCCGGGAGCCGACCGTCGTGACGGAGCTGGGATTCGGGGAGAGGCTGGCGGCGGCGTGTGCTCCATCCGACGGTAGGACAACGGCGGCCCGGTCGCGTTGCTCCCACGCAACCATCATGTCGTTCGTGTCGGCGCGGCTGTCGGTGGCCGCAGTGGTCTGCTGGGTAGCTGCTCGGAAGGTCTGCACCCGCTTGGGAGGGCGCTTGCCCGGGGCAGCTGCTGCCGCGACTAGCGCTCCGTTGAGGAAGATGCTGTTGTTGTACTGAGTATTGGACGGCGCGCTGATTTTGGCGGCGTAGATGTATAGCGGCGTGTTGTCGTCAGCCGCCGCTTGTAGCTGGGCAACGAAGTCGTCGGGCGCGGATTGCTTGACCGCCAGCTCCACGCAGCCGAGGTCGGGGGCGTCGGGGTTGCCGCACGCGACCCAGGCGTTGAACTTGCGGAAGGGTCCGCCGCGGAACAGCTTACCGTGCGGGACGACCAGGAGGGCGCTGCCGTCGGCCGGGTACTTGTCCTCGGCGTCCGCTTTGTCGGTTGCCGCGTTGTACGTCGGATAACGCAGCTTGGCGGTGTAAAGCATCGGGAGGACGGAGGTGCTGGCCACGGAAATTTGAGTCGTCGGGGTGACCTTGTATTGGGCCAGTGTCGGTCCGGCGAAGCGGGAGGTGACGAAGGCGGGCAGGGCAGCTGGCTCCACGTTCGTGAACGTGACGGCCCGTGCAAAGGCGTGGTTGGTTTCCATGTCGGCTAGGGCGCGGTTATCGAGCTGCAGGATGATGACGCCCTGTCCGACTGTGTTCACGCCTGCGACGAAGCTGCCGTTTCGGTTGGGTGCGCCGGCAAAGAGCCGGTCTTCATCTTTAGTCACCGGGCCGGCGGTGAAGGTGACGTGGCAGGTGACGGTTCGCGACCTACGGATGGGGTCGTTAGTCGCATGTTAGTCCTCATCCTTAAAGATGGCCCGTAGCTATCGCTTACGTGGACGCGGAGGCAGCGTCGGTGGGGCTGCCGAAGGTGGACGTGCTGCTTGTAGACGGTGCCGGGGTGAGTCGCCGGCGTTTGGGGTCGGGCGATTCCATTCGGGGCGGGAAGGGACGACGGAAAGCGGCGCAGTATATGGGTAGAGAGACGTTAAGGTAGAGTACAAGTTATGGGAAGCTCCGTGTGTTTAACGCTGTGCAACGCTGGACACCGCGGTACAACGCCTGTACAAGATTGGCAATCTTGTGTTCAAATCCGCCTCATCAACCCACGGGTCACCGCGGTCCACTTGCTGCGCGCGGCAACCTCGACGGCCCCGTTCTCGGCATCTTTCGGACGCGCAGAGTCCGTCCGTCCGACGGCTTCGTTACCCAGCTGCAAGTCACACGATTGTCGGGCATCGGCATTACAAGGCATCCGTCGTCCAGCGCCAACCCGCCCGATCCACACCTCCTACCTCCCCTTCTTCGCGCCTTCTGCCTTCGCTATTGCCGCGGTCACCACTTCGCCACTCTGCCACTTCCATCACGACTGTCGCCGTCGTTGCCGCCGCCTTGTCCTTCGTCATCGTTGCCTTCGTTGCAGACCTTCGTTGCAGAACCCCCACCATCGTCGCCGTGTCACGTGGTGGGCTAGACGCCTGATAGCTGCGGACGGCTCGTGTGTAGACTAGGTCCTCAAGTGCGAAATCCCGGTTTGTTGCGTCAGGTGGTGATGGATGCGATAGTCCGGTGCCGGGCGTGCTTTACGGACTTTGGCAGCGGGATGTCGGTGGCGCGCACACGGCGAATGAAAGGGCTGGTGTTGGCACCGAGTGTGGCGAATGAAGGGGCTGGTGTTGGCAACGCAGGTTGCACAGACGTTCGCAGGGACGGTCTTGTCAATTCGGTTTCGTTCGTCAGGTGTGGCAGAGAGCGGGTACAGGAGGCGGGAACGTGTGTCGTAACGGTCCAGCAGCATTTTGGAAGACTCGAAGCGAACACTGAACACGGGTGTTTGTCCGTGTGCTTTCACTCCGGCACCCAGGCCACCTAGGGTCGCGGAACCTAAGGTACGCTGTGGATTGCAGGGGGCGTACAGACGGGAGGGGGGGCTGTCCGTGCGCCACCGCGTCCTAAGGCGCAATCGACTGCGGACGAGCGCAATCTACAACGCCCCCTTCAATTCACAGCGTACTTTAGGCTCCACGACCCCGTAGTTTCAACCTGGATGGCCTGGCTGCCGAAGTGGAACACGGACTGGCACCCGTGTCACTTCGGTGCTCGCCTAGAGTCTTCGAACATGCTGCCGAGTCGCCACAACACACTTGACTACGGCCGTCTCCTGTACTCATTCTCTGCCCCACCTGTGTGATCTGCGTTGCTTGCATGCGGCAGATGTATCGTAATGCCAACGTCCGGCACATATCTATACTTACACCTACGGCCGAAGCGCTACCTGGTCAGGTAAGATCCACTCTCCGGAGCACGTAGGAGACCCATACCACGGATCTACACCTCCCTCCCTACGTGCACTCCTTCTTCGCGCGCTCCGTCCTTCGCCTTCGTAGGTCAAATGCAACGCCTCTTGCCCTTGTCACTGCCGCCGTCGTCGTACAGCTATCCGCCGAGTCCGTCAGACCTCCAGTTCCCCACCATCCTACGCGCTCTCCTTCTTCGCGCTTCGCGCCTTTGTTACTGCCGTCGCCGTCGTGCAGCCATCTGCCGAGTCCGTCACTTCCATCATCACTGCCGCCGTCGCTGCCGCCGCGAGGGGTGCCGGTCTTGTGTTGAAATGCGCGTCATGGACTCACGGGTCACCGTCATGGTCATGGTACGGACATTGACATTAGAATACGTCGGCCGCATGCAGGCAACACAGGTCGCAAAGGGGTTGGGAGATGTAGGGACGGCGGTGTGGCAGAGAGCGGGGCACAGGAGGCGGAAAGGTGTGTTGTAGCGGTCCAGCAGCATGTTGGGGATTCCAGGCAACCACCGAAATGGTACAGGTGCCTGTCCGTGTGCTTGCATCACCCGTACTTCACTCTACAGCGTACCAGGTTCCACGACCTGGGTGCCGGAGTGAAGTACGGGTGACGAAAGCACATGGACAAACACCCGTGTCATTTCGGTGCTTGCTTCGACTCCCCAACACGCTGCTGGACCGCTACAACACACTCGACCACGGCCGTCTCTTGTGCTCAACCTTTGCCCCACAGACTACGTCGTCCCTGCGTCTCTCAACACTTGCGCGACTCGTGTTGCCCGCATGCGGCAGATGTATTGCAATGCTAACGTCCGGCACATATTTACACCTCCCATCGCAGCATCCTACGCACCCTCCTTCTTCACACGTTCCCCCCATCCGTCGTAGGTCGGACGCAACGTCGGTGACGACACGGTAACACGGTGGTGTTCTGTCTACTCCCTCTAGTCTATTTCGCGACGAAATCGGCATGCAGAGCCATGAGCACCCTCGGCGTCACCAGCCACTCCGGGACGAGCAACGTACGATCAACGTTACCGCGTCCGCCACATCTCGGGCCCACCTAGCACTCGGAATCGGCAACCTGCCACAGCGTTCTCATCCACACCCGCATCCTCATCTTCATCCGCCGCCCTGTTTTTCGCCACCGTCGCCTCCGTTGCAGACCCCTCACCATCGTCGCCGTGTCACGTGGTGGTGGCTGCGGTAGTCCAACGCTCCTCCAGGTGCCGGGCGTGCTCGTATTCGGGTGCATAGCGGTTGCGGGTTGCGGTTCGCGCGGCGGTCAAGGAGGCGCAGTTCGGCCAGCCAGGTCGGGGTCGAGCTTTGTTGCTGCCAGAAACTGCTGGACAACTCGTTTTCGCTCGTCGGGTGTCGTAGAGAGCGGGCGCAAGAGGCGGATGTGGTTGAGTGTCTTGTACCGTGTCAGTAGTACATACACGGTTGCGCGCTTCAAGCCGCCAGGTGGGATGGAGAGGTCCGCAACCCAGCATTCTTCCTTGAAACTGCGACCCTGTACGAAATAGTCGGTCACGGCGTAGTAGTCACCCAGCGGCACGTTGATGCGACGCACGTTCTTGGTGGCGGTGCCGGTGTTGAAGCAGGTACGGTGATATTGGCTGCTGGTGAGGGGCGTGGTACGACGGTGAAGGTACCACCTTTGGATGCGAAGTCCGCCAAGTCCGCTAGCACCGTATTGGCGCGTGTCCTTTAATTGGACGGACCATGACGGCTGCGGGTAGGTAGTGAAGGCGCCAGTACGGGCCGTGGCCGTCGTCGGGCGGTTCGCGGCTGTCGGTGAGCAGGCCGCACGCCTCGACTTCATTGTTGTGGCAGGCGCCAGCGTCGGCGGCAACGGTGTCGAGTAGCGTGTAGCGTGCTCCTTCGTAGTACCAAGTGTCGGCGGTTGTGTGGTCGAAGGCGGCGTCTTTGACTCGCATCGCGACAGCCTTCTCGACGTGCGAGAGTAGCGGCTGCTGGGCTGTGCCGTGTTGGCGGACCGGGACGTGGTCCGCGTTCCAGCTGACCAACCGTGCACCCTTGCGACGCGCCTGGAGCATGAGCAGTCGTGTGTTGAGGACGTGCCTGGGTTCGTTGCGTTGCAACACCACGCGGGGCTCGAGGTCCGTGAGGTCCGATAGGTCGGTGATGACGCGTTGGTTGAGCGCGTCTATCAGTGCCGCCATGCGCGCTTCAGTGGGTTCGCCGCCGCCGAACATGGTCGCGAACTGCGTGAGCTGCTGACCGGACGGGCTGTTGTCTTGTCGTTGTTGTTTTTGCAGCATGAACACGACGTTGCCGAGCTGCCGGTACAGCTGGAAGCCATCGTGCAGGCGGGCGTGCGTCTGTGGTACGGGTCGGCGAGGGCGACGCATGGTCGCGGCAGTGTCGCGGTCGTTGTTGTGCTCGTCACTGCTGCTGGTGTTGCTGCCATCCGCACGGCGACCTTCGTCTTCGTCAGCCGAGGCTGGCCGGCGCCGGGTGTTCGGTGCCGACGGAGTGAAGTTGGGGTTCCGCTCGACGTCGGCCGCGAAGCGGTATGGTGGCGAACCGCCCGGTTGAGGATGCTGTAGCAGGTCGCCGATTCCGGCAGCGGCGCGGCCGGACAGGACACGGGTGCTCGAGTGGGTGGGTCCAAGATGTGACGGGGGCGGTACGCTGGCCGTACAGGAGTAGCTGATGGCGCCGAGGTGCTCATGGCTCTGCATGCCGATTTCGTCGATGAAGACAGCGCCATCACCGACGTTGCGTTTGACCTACGAAGGGTGGGGGGGAGCGCGTGGAGGTGTGGATGTGGATTCGTGGGATGGTTGTCGTACGTGCTCCGGCAAGTGGATCGTAC